>VDFB02135042.1:0-15071 GCA_007258455.2 Sequoia sempervirens
GCTTCACCTTTTGAAGTCATCGAGGAGACTTGGCTAAAAGGAATACTATTGATAAGAAGTCTTACCGATGTGTGAATGTCTTGCTGTACGGTTACACATTAGAGTCTTCGGTGTGACATGTGACTTTGCTATGAACTCTTGGTGACATGTGTTTGTCTTGCTGATGCTCATTGGGGTAACATTAATGTCTTGGTATGAAGTTTGGGCGATGTGTTAATGTCTCACCAATGCTTTAGTTTATTCTTGGTATGACTCCTAGGACTAGTGGTCTCAGGGTAACTTGGAGAACTTAGTAAGAACTCTCAGCGAGAGTGGTAAGTCTTGTCGACAGTTCAGTGCTCGGTATGACTTGTGAGTATTTGGAGTAATGTCTCAACGATAACGATATGTCTTGTCGACTATTGTTTGGCACTCGATATGACTTGAGACTTTGGTGGGATGTCCTGGCGAAAGCAATAAGTCTCATCGACTGTCGGATGCTTTGGTATAACATGAAGGCTCGGTGGGATGTCTTGGTGAGAGCGATAAGTCTTGCCAATGGTATAACATTTTGATGTGACTTTGAACATCGGTATAATGTCTTACCGAAGAGTGGTATGTCTCGCCGATAGAAATACTGAAGTCAATGCAACTTGTGATATTGATGTAACCTCTTGCCGATGGAGATGACTCTTGGCAATAACATGTAATTGGGTCTTGTGGCATCGGGGAGACACTTCTTGTGTCTCACGGGCATGCCAACAAAGTTTGAATGCCTTTGACCGTTTGACCATCCTATGTGGTGAGTCTTGGACCAATTAGAGAAGCTGAATTGGAACCATTAGAAGACAGTTCATTGTGGCAATTCTGTGAGGAAGCTCGACAGACAGGAACGACATGAACACATTTTGTAATTTTGCAGAGGTTTGGTTGGTTCAATCAATATTTAGATGAATAGTTCAAATTGTATCAGAGTGATTTCTATTCTGTAAAGATTGTAACTTGAAGGTTCCTGTACAAGTTTGATCATTGTGAAAGCTGTTGTAATTTGGCATCAGAAAAATAAGTTAGAACTCTGTATGTAATTATTTGTTACTATAATACAAAGTGACTTCTCTTGGTGTGGTGGGTTTTTCTCCTATAAGGGTTTTCCCACATAAATCTGGTGTTCATCTATGTTTGTCAAATACTCTATTTCTGTGATTGCTTTCAAGTGCATCTTAATTGGATTGTAATTGTAAAATTTAAATGAGTCTCTACATTCTTCCCTGAGGTTTTGACGTTAGGAGAGTTTTTTTCGCACCTTAGCTTTCCTTACACTTATCCCCAAGGAAATGGCCAAGCAGAAGCCACCAATAAAACCATTATGAAGATCCTCAAGAAAATAGTCAATGACGTAGGTCGTGATTGGAATCTACAGCTAAATCTTTCCCTTTAGACCTATCGAACCAACATCCGCATACCCATAGGTGCCACCCCATTTTCCCTAGTCTATGGATCAGAAGTCATATTACCCATCGAGATCGAGCTCCCGTCACTAAGAATATCACTACAAAATCTCATCATAGATGAAGAGCACCGGGTGTCAAGACTATATGAGTTGGAACTGCTAGATGAATGGTGAATGGAGGCATTAAACCAATTGCAAGTGTACCAAAAACTATCTCAAGTGGAGTTATAACAAGAAGATCAAGAGTCATACCTTCCAAGTTAGAGAACTTGTGCTAAAGGAGAACTAGAAGAATGTCCCAAATCCAAATGATAGAAAAATTTGAACCCAACTGGTTGGGGCCATTCATCATCACAACAAGCTATAAGTTAGGGGCATATCAGTTATCAACACTCGAAGGGGAACCTCTATAGGAGCCCATGAATAGCTCCCATTTAAAAAATTTCTATGCTTAAATCTTGCAGGATATAGAACCAAAAAATAAAATAAAAAAGTCCTAAAAAAATGGTTACCCTAATGAAACCCTGGCAAACATGCATCATGGTGACAAAAAAAATTTTAAAAAGTAAAAATCCAAGGATAAAAAACAGTAAAGAGAAAAATTGTCCTCTAGTGAAAACCACTTCGATGGCGCTTTGGGCTAGTACCTTAGTGAAAACCTGGAAAATAGGTTCCTTATGTAAAAAAGCACTTTCCATCCACCAGGATCTTCATGACTCATTTTGCATTATCCATCCATCATGCTTCCATCATCCATCACATTACATATCCCCATCCATTATCCATTCGACATCCCCATCATAGCTCCGTCCTGTGTCTGTGTCATGATACCTCCTAGTACTACTCGGCCCATTCTTAAGGTCAATTTGTCTTGCCTTTATCAGAATAGGCTATTGTATCATGCTATGGGAATGATCTCATCAAATCATATTTGTGTATGTTCTTGAATTCCCCAAAATCAAAAAATCCAAAAATATCAGAAAATCCAAAAACATAAAAAAATCATAAAATCCCAAAACATTGAAAATCCAAAAAAAGGTCAAAAAGTCAGAAAGGTCAAAAATAGAGTCGTCTTGTCAAACTAAGTCATCTCTGATCTTGGAACATAGGCAAGGTTGATATTTGATCATCCCTCAAGACACTTAGGTCAGTCCTTTAGGAGTCCATCATAATAAACTGGTAATCCATTTGTTTATATCTCATTAATAATCGAATCTGTGTTAGTCAAACTGTGTGGTCTATGCATGTATAAAATAGGAAAGGATAATCTATGCAGCCCCTAGGATAGGTTTTTAGGTTAGTCTCTTGGTCAAAATCTTAGAAAACCCCAAAACATCAGAAAATTTGAAAATCAAAACATTTGTAAAATCTCAAAAATACCAAAAATAGCCTCAAAAACATCTCAAAAAGATAAAAAACATCCAAATATTTTGAAAAATTCATCTATCTCATCTCGCTTTCACCTGTAATAAACATCACTCATAATAAATAAATCATAATCTCCAACCTTTGGTGAAACAGTTGGAAACAAGTCTAGCAGGTTAAAATGTGAAAACTCAATCATCAAGGTCTCAAGTCTAGGTTAGTACATAGACAAGTTAGTCAACTCTTTGTCTCAATAACCTACCATCCAATCAAACCAAAATCATCATATGATAGAATCATGTCCTAGGATGTATCCTTCCTACAATGGGCATTATTTATCAAAAAGAACACTTTGGATAAACGAAACAATGTTCCACTATCCACTAACATGTCCTAGGATGTATCCTTCCTACAATGGGCATTATATATTGGCAATCGTTTTGGTTCTTATCCTTAAAAAAATTATTTTTGGTTAGAGGTATGAAGAACATTAGCTTGTTTTTTTACTTTATCTGTGTCCTTTTGACTTATCTTATTGCGCTCACTTCGATGACCTCTCAATGATGTCCTAGACAAAGGGATTTGAGAGAAATAAATGGGGCAACGATCATTATCGTTTATCTATTGTGCTTTTTGGATATTATTGTAATATAACCTTGGTCATGCATGCTTTGTTTGGTTTGTAGGGAGGGTGTTTTAGGTTTCTTGTTGACTGCATAGGAAGGCTTTGTAGTTTAGTTCATATATTTCAAATGACTGAGATATTTGAAATATCTGAACTATATTCTAAATAAGGTATTGTATGTAATGTGTGAATAGGAATACTCCTATCTGATTGTCAAGTCAAAGTCCATCACACTAGGTGAAACACCATGCTAGTTTTGTATACCTTGATGCATTGTACCGCATGTGTAATCAAACATAAGGTAATTGGCCCTTTTAAAAATCCCAACATCTCGGCAAGAAAATCATCATCATCATCTTGTGTCTTGTTGGAATCTCTTGCTTTCTTCTATCTCCTTTTCCATTCTAACATGGTACCATGATAGTTAATTGTAAATAATTATCGCCAATGCATCCATCCTACATCCATAAACCATCAACATATTGCATAATGCATATCATATCATATAAGAAGAATTTATCACATCGCCTACATCATTGCATAATATAGATTGGTTATTCTAAGCATCTCATAAACCACACATATGCATTCATTATATAAGCATAAAAGCAATCATCCCATATGCATTATTAACTCATATCATACATTTGCATAAAACACCCATTGTATAAATCATAAAGAGCATATCATGTGCATCATATACATAGACAATATTAACATTTGTCGCATCATATGCATACATATCATCCATTTGCATTATCATAACACAAGTGTCACATCATATACATCATACATCATTCTCATAACATTTGCATTATCATAACATCATTTGCATTTATCATATCATAAACATCATCATAATATCCATAGAACATATATAAGCATCATTCATTTGCATAAGATCATCATGACATAAGCATCATATATAATGCATGAGAAAAGATAATGAAAAGAGAAAAATATTGAAATTCATCATCATCCATTAGGAGCATAATATAGATCTATTAGTCGCACAATCATTGCATTTTGCATTATCACATAAAAGATATAAAAAAAGAAAGTATCTCATCACATTCACATCATCACATAGAATAGAATGTATATCATAACATCACATAACATCATTGCATCACATTGCATAGCATATAGAAAGTAAAGCCATCCATAATGCATAAATAGAATAGAACACATCACATCAAATCAACGTCATCTCATATCATATATATCATCATCAAAAGGTACATTGTCATGGTACAAAATTGGATCAAAATATATATGTGTATGTCAATAAGGTACAATGGCCCACTGAGCTATCAAAAATGAGCCTGTGAAGCATAAAAGAATGAAAGAATATGTCTCTAATAAAAATGGGGCTAACCCTACTAGCTAGTTCCCTTGCCACCTACTCTCTCCCCATGGTCCTCTATGGGTCTATGGCTTGTCCTCTATGAAAATTTTAGTACTCGGTCTACTCTTAGCACAACCTAATAATAATGCATCCTATAGTAGTCAACCTCCTGGATGGCCTCCCTATATGATTGAAGTGGTACCATGCTCTGGGAGGAGGATGCAGACATGCTCTCAATTTGTTGTCATCTACCCATCTTTGTTGCTTCCTGTCTCTGTTGGACTTCCTAGTCTCACTCTACCTGTAACTGATCCCCCTCGATCATAAGTACTTGTATCTGTGCCTATAGCTAGAGAATCTAACCATCCCTGGGGTCTGGCTGAGGAGGTGGCTACACGAGTGGTTGATCATGGTTCCCATCTCTAGGCGGTGTTAGAACCCTATCCTGCCTATCCTACCATCCCTGGTCCTGATCCTACCTAGGGACATCCTATCTCTATTGATCTACCTGCAGATCTGGCTGTGGTTGATCTTGTGGGCCCCTATCATGATCCAACCAATGTGGTGGCCCATCTCCATCCCTATCTCTGTCTTTTCCTCCTTGACCTCCCTAGTCCTGGCCTCAACTTGCTCCTCTGCCTCTGGCCCTACGTTGAGTGGATGGTGTGCCTGGTATTGTCAATCTAAGAGGTCGCCGATACCAATCCATGTATGCCTACATAGTCCCTACATCGTGACCACGGTCATGGCGGCGCAGCCGCGACTGTAAGACTTTGTGCCAGCGGGTTGGAAGCCGTGCGTGCAAATGTCGCGGCATCGGAGTCGTTGGTACATCGCAGGAACCGCAGACATCTCTGGGCTTTGCCGAATCAGACGCCATCGGTCATCCGTCATGCCAGTGCCGTCAATATTGGTGCGTGATCTCTGTCGTGATGGTCGTCGCCAGACGTAATCGGTGCTGGGTGGTGATCTTCTCTGGACCATGTGCTCCCAAGAAAGCCCTCATCTAGGATTGAAATATCGGCCTCGCCGATCTAGTGCAACAAGACCTGATATAATAGCTACAATAACCAATCAAAAGGGTGACACAACGAGCCTATAATGCTCCAGCTCGATTTGGATCTCGCAAAAGACAATCTCATCGAGGCCCATAACATCATAGTAGGCCTCCCTCCTGGCATCCACATCGTAAATCACGTGCTCTCGATGGATGGGCAATCTTAGTATTCGCCACACATCCTCTAGTGTGACTGTGGCCTCACTTGTCAGAAGGTGGAAGGAGAATGTCTCATTTTACCACCACTCTACAAGTGTTATCATCATCCCCAAATGTATCCTCATAGGCAGTGCATAGGCAATGTACCACAATCCAATCGCCTCTAGGTGCTCCTACTGTGGCTCGGGCATACCCTGCAAAAAGCCAAAAAACTCCCAAGACCTGTGCTTGCATGAATGAAGTATCATCACCTCCTCCTGCATTATGAAAGTTACCACATTAAAATTCATCAAAATTCATGATCCTGACTTATCTCGGTGTACCCAAAACACCCTGTGCATCATTTTTTGTGGGTGTGGCATAGTTTGAAAGTTCCATACTGAGCCGCTAGGAGCCTTTGGCCCTCAAACTCCATCGCGTTGCCGCAGTTTGAGGAGTGACATAATTTAGCACGAAACCCTATTTTGCAAGGGACCCACGATGGTGCACATTTCGTATGTGGCTCAATTTGGAATTGAAACCCTAATTCCAAACTACGCCACGGTGTCACTATTCACAATTGTGGCATAGTTTGGGGTCATGCAATGCCAAAAGAGACCTTCAAGTGATGTAATATTGGACCGCTGCTAAAGCCCTAAATTCCTAAGCTAATAAATGCACATGAAAATAAAAAAAATGAAATCAGGTCAAGTTGACTCACCGGTGGTCTAGGGCCAGGTAGCCTTTGGTGTGTGCGTACTAGATCCGAAATGTGGTGGGGAGGCTATCATTGTGCCATCTCATGAAGGGGTTAGAGCTCAAAACTATAAAGTCTATAAAGGCTAAATGTGCAAATGAATCAGAAGTGGTCCCATGAGGCCTATTTAAGCATGAAAATTAGGGTTTTTTACCTTATTTAGCCATCTAGCTAGGGTTTGGCCCCTTGAGCCTATTTTTGTTCATTCGTGGACCGTTTTGCATTTTTTTGGCATGTTTTTGACCTTCTGGAGCCTTTTTGGACTTGTCGGGCACCTTGTCCTTTTTTCATGAGGTCACCCAAAAAATTTGAAATTTTCATCCAATCTCTTGAGGGGGTAGTATATCTGCATAATTCATCTGCTAGGGCAGCAGTGGGGCAATTTTGAAAATTGGAAAATTTTTGGCTTTTGATCAAGACAATTTATTCTTTGAACCAATGCAGCAAGTACTTTGCTTCAAAGAGGGAAAAAATGTAGACATAGAAAATGTACTAACACACTTGATCCTGATTACTAACACTGTTTCATCCTAAATCATCTTCTTAGCTAAATCACCGCTCTTCATCCCTTAATTAAATAAATCATCATTTATTTGATTAAGTCATTCTCTCTTGTTAATTAAATAAGTCAAAATTATTTAATTAACCCTCTAGTCTCTATTTAATTGAATAATTCATTTTATTTGATTAAATCTCTAAAGTAATCTTATTAAATTAAATAAATTAAACCTTATTTTATTTAATCTAACATTATCTCATTTAGTTAAATAAATCAAAATCTTTATTTAACTAGGTCTAAATCACAATCTTCTCAACTTTGATTTAAATCAACCCAAAAATCTAAATCAAATAGTCACATCACCTAATCCCTCATTAAATTAGTCAAACTTTGATTAATTTAATCCTAATCATCCAATTTCTCTAGATTTTTCCACTTATACATGAAAATACATTTAATTAATTTATTAAATCATTATTTTCTCTGAACTTGGCATCTTTAGGGGAATATTCCTCCAAATTTGAAAATCCCTCCAAGTGGATTTTTCCTTCCAACAGGACATTCATTCTCTCTTACATGTCCTTGTGCATTGAGCCAAGTGGCATTTAATTCATTATTTTTCCCTCTTACATGTCATTTCATAATTTTCAAATTCCACCTAATTTCATTGATTGTGCACATTCACCAAAAGATAGCCAAACTCCTCATTCATATTGACAGTGGCACTTGCCCGTTGGATGTAGATGATCCCACATTGCTCAATTTTCTCATTCCTCTAAATGTTGTCTTTCTATAAATAGGGCTTTCTCTCCTCATTTGATCAATCCATAATTTGAGCAAGTCCTATACTCAGTTCATCCCTCAAAATATATATTTTTATCAATTTTATCAAGGTCTTAGCCTAGGTTATGCAGGTTTTTCATCATGGAGCTCAATTGAATCTTCAACAAATTTGATCACTCTTCATGAAATCATCTCAAGCTTTCATAGGAGTTGGGACAGGGCCAATTTTCACATCAAATTGGCAACAATTCCCCAATGGAATCAAGAGTTTGCTTTACATTGAATAGGATTTGATAGCTTTTCTTTATGTTTGCTTATGTTCTTCATCTCATTTCTTGTTCTTTGCAATTTAAATGGATTTCATGGGGAATCTTGATTCTCACTTGCATTTGATCTAATATTGTGTTTATTTCTTGTGTTTGTGCAAGTCTAGGATTGGGGTTCTACAAAGCCTAAGATCCTAAGTCCTAGCGGTTTAAATTATTCATTCCTCTATACTTTAGGTTAAGGCCAAAATATTTCATCAAAGCGCCTAAGTCTTGTTATACGTTGACCTAGAGAGCCCCCTTTTCTAAGTCATAACTTAGAGCACATGCTATTAAAACTACTTAAAGAAGCGGTTTGGCCTCACATATTAAATTTGGACCATTCCCTACTAGCCTACGCTTTCAAAATAACATCACAAAATACTACAAGGGATAGTGGGCACATGCTACATGTCCCATTTCTTTGGTGGACCCTGACACTTTATAAAGCAAAAATGATGGTGGGCCTAATATCTAATGGCTATGATTAATCCTGACAATTAAATCTTGGCCATTCCCCGCTAGCCTATAGGAAATATTTTGAAGATGATAATTTCGTGAGGGATAGCAGTTGACTACCACATGGCCTCATTTGGGGCATTCAAGGAACTATTAAGGGGATGAAATATTTCATAAAGTATTTCAATATGATTTTAGGCACTTTAATGATTGAGCTATTAAAGGGATTTTTGGTGCACATGGTAAAAGGGAGCTCGATATGTTTTAATCTTAGCTATCCATTTGATAAAGGTGCTATGAAAATGGGCGTAAGCTTGAGGATTAAATGGTGTGAAAATTGGGTTGTACTAGGATGATTTGAGCCATTCCCTACTAGCCCATGGTTGTTGATCACTACCCTACAAATCTCACTAGGATAGCAGGCTAACAATATGTGGACTTTATCATAGCTTGTAAAGTATGGTAGAGCCCATGGAAATCACAAGGAAGATCTGCACATGGAGAATTATGATTGGCTAGATGTTGAGGTCAGCACAAGTCAAATTTTCAAAATTTCATGACTCGTCTGAGGATCGATGACTATAATTTAAAATTACAAACAAGGTTGATGAAGTCATTCTAATTTACATAAGTGAGGAATAATGGAAAAGGTGATGTCCAGTGGCCAAATTAAAGGATTTTATCACCATAAAAGCAAGAATGAAAGCGTCATTCTAATTTATCTTACAACTTGGAGAAGGATATAGACACCTGGACCTCATAAAAAATAAAAAAAAATAATGGTGAGATATTTTCTAGCTACTTGTAAATACTACAAGCCCAAGCTAGTCATCTTAAATTTAGCCTTCCTAAAAAGGAATTGGTTGGAATTTTTGTTGAAAAACTACATCCTGAGTTGGATTATAACTTGTGCATCCACCTTTTCTAAGGTAATAGAAAAGGGTGTCACTATTGAGAAGGCTCTTATTGCTAAGGGACTTATCAAGATATTTAAAGAAGACATATAAACAATTTGGTGATAAATCTTGTTATTGAAATAAGAACAAGAATGTAGTTAATGATGGTGTTACGGATACTAAACATTTCTAGGTAGATAATTCATCTCAACAACAACAAACTAATCCCCAAAAAAAAATGGCCAATGTCATATGTGTGCCTCAAGGGGCACCTCGTCATCCTAATCATTCCAATCAATCAAGTCAAGGAAATGCCAAACAAACATTAACTCCCTTAGGAGAGCCATTAGAGGCGGTCTTTAGGAGGTTGGTTCAAGATAATGTAGTTTTTTATCCAATAACAAAACCTTTTGATGAGTCAAAACTAAATCCAAATTGGTATAGGTAAAATGAGTATTGTGAGTTCCATAAGATTAAAGGTCATTCCACCAAGTGTTAGAATGTTAAGAGCTATGTCCAAGATCTTATTGATTGAGGAGATATTTTAGTTGAGGGAAATAAGTGTACATCATCTAATGCTTAGTTTAAAATATTCAAAAATGCTTTCCCTAAGCACAATCAAGGTCCTAGCTCCTCCAACACAAACATTGGATCCAATAACAACAATCAAAACAACCACATGAACAACATTAGTTACAACAAATTCCCATTTAATTATGATAATATAGTTGGTTTTATCACCCAAGTTGATCCAGGCATTTCCATGATTTGTGTAAAGGGTAAGGACCCTCAATGTATTTTTACCACACATAAAACCCACATATTAGTCCCAAGAATTTCTACACTATCCCAACCAATTCTTGTAAATTTACAATATAATATTCTTGATCACTTAGGAAAGACTCCCACACAAATATCTATCCTATATTTTCTAAAGTCTTCCCCTACATATTAGGAAATCCTCACTAATGCTTTGCAAGACACTCATGTACCCAATGATATAGATCCTACCCAATTTCAAGCTCCTGTATAAGGAAACCTATCATGTACTTATCAATTTGGATTTATTCAAAATGATATGCCTCCTATTAACCCTACACATAATTGTTCCCTCCATATAGAAGTCCTCGTTACTAAGCATAAAGTTAAATCAGTATTGGTAGATAATGGGTCTGCTCTCAATCTATGTACATTGAAGTTCATAAAATAGGTGGGGTATACTCATGTTGACTTAGACAATCAGATCATTACCATCAAAGAATATGACAATGCAAAATGAGATTCAAAGGACACTATTTGTCTACCTATTCAGGTCTTCCCTATAAATCAATACACAACATGTCATGTCCTTGATCTGGACCTTCCATATAATCTCCTTAGAAGACCATAGCTTCATGCTATGCAAGTCATTCCATCCACATATCGCCAATGTCTTAAATTCTCACATAATGGAATTGAGGTTACTGTTGAAATAATATTCCACTCAGCTCCCTTCGGGTTCCCCTTTTTTTTGCATGTTCATGCGCTGGCTTGCGCGTCTCCGTGTTTCTTCGGCTTCCCGGTAGGTTTTTGATCTTTCCCTTTGGGTGCATTCCTCGCTTCGCAACTTTGGCAAGCGGCTTCCCTTTTGGCTCTTGAGATGCTGCGCTGGGCGCCCACGTGTCTCGCCTGCGGGGTTTTTCATTTTCTGTTGCTTTATGTTTCCTACGGGTTGCGAAACGGGGCCCACATCTCTATACGTGGCGGTGTAGCGCAATCTTTCCCTAGCAGGAGTAGAGTATGCTGCGGCGGGCTGCGAAGGATTTCTATTGGCCTTCTTTATTTCTTGGCGGGGCCCACCCTCGCTCACATGTCAACGGTTCGCGGCTTTTAAAACAACAGCAGGGACGAGAGCACCACGGGTTGCGAAACGCGGCCACGTGTCTTTCGCTCCCTTTTCATGCGGCCTTTCCCCGTTTTCAAAGTAGCCTCCGTCCCCTGAACACGTGTCACTTCTCCGCAAGCTCCCGGTCAATGGAGAAGGAGTTTTCATTCGGGCCACGGTTTGCTGCCACGTGCCTTACATCGATTATCAAAGCAAGCTGTGAGATGGCCGAGCGGGATGGTGTCATTGACTGCTGCTCACCATGGTTCTCTAAGGTGGTGGATGACACTCGTCGCTTCAAAGCCTGGTTGGGACCACTGCCATCATTTCAAAAGGGCACGCCTGTAACTAACCAATTGGATGCTGTACCCTGATTGGCTGCTCTCATAACGGCATTGGGAATATTCTTATCCGGGCATCATTACAGGGGATTGTGGAATCATTCTGTTACAACTCTCCAGGCAGTGGGATTTTGCTCTCCGGCTATATATACTCCCTCTGTTGAGGGAAAATGGTCCAAGATTTTACAAGAAGAATACTGGTTTTAGCAAGAGACGCCAGGCCTCTTTTGCATGTTTATTTGCAAGATACTTTCAGACTGTGCCTATTGTTCGGCCTTTCTGCTTTTTATGTCTTGATTAAACTGTGAACTGTGCTTCTTATTGTCTTAAGCATTTCATTTGAGGAGACTTCTATATATTGAACGCAAACTTGCTGGCCTAAATCATGTCTTAATGACTCTTCTTAGCAGTAAGAATGTATGCGATACTGTTTTATGTCAATTAAATGAACTGTTTATGCTATTTCTTTAAGCTTCCGGTGTTTTGGAACATATCAATAACATTCAGGCCCTTGAGTCTATGATTTATCATGCTTATCAAAGAGCTTTGGCGCATCGCCTTAGATTAATATTTGTTTCATTATATCTGCTTCCTTTTCCCTTTCCAAAAACCATTATATAGAAGAAGCCGGCTTCTTTAAAATCTGGAGGTCACTCAGTTTGGCGCAAAGGGGTCCCCCTTGAACTGAGTTTCCCATAAAGGCACTGTTATCTCGTCAATTTTTGGCGTCAACAGTTTGTCCTTTTTTCTGGCACGCCCGGTGGGACCCAAACTAATGAAATCGTCTTCTAAAAGGGTGTATGAGCCATCGGCCTATAACTGAATCTAGTACCCAATGGCAGGGTTTACTAATTGCCTCCATCAGGCGATCGAATTAAATGTCGGTTATTAGCAGTTCCATTCCACCACCCTTTCCTCTCACCCGTATTTGCGTAAAAGCGAGCGAGGTATGTGGCATGGGATCTTTGGGAGTCCCCACTTGTAGCAGCTCCGTGCTTTTTCTTTGTTTGGGGTGCCATTCGGTTTGACACGAAAGCTCTTCCCAAAATTCTCTGGGAGATAACACAAAAGCGCCCGGCCGAGCATTTGCGGGGATGTAAGCGGATGTACCTAGTACATGAGCTATCCGCGACACCGAATGTAGCACGAGGCTCGCCTAGCTGGCGTCCTTCAAAGGCAAGATACGGGTGATGCAGAACAGCGACTCCTAATACCGTGCACTTGGGATGACCTCGAGGAGATCCATTCTATGAAAGGTTTTTCAAATAGTCGTTCGCCGCTATATATTATGATTATCGGGTCGTGAGCGAGGCACCCCAGGAGGCTCTGACGGACTTCAATGCCCGATTTCACTCGAGTTGGCGGAGGATTCCCGTGACCATCCGCCCTACCCCAAATTTGGCGTTCATGTTCTATCTGAAGTCCATCAATCCTGACATTTCTATGATGATCAAGTCTCTGGGAGGAGCTACTCTACCAGATGCATATGCCACCGCTATCAAAGCAGAAAATCACTTGATAGACTGCGGAAAATTGCCTCCTCGACCTGTTATGCCGATATTTCCTGAGATATCAAACGTGGCACAAGAGGTGGCGTCGACCAGTGCGCCAGCGACTCCCCAGTCAGCGTACTCATATACAGCCGCTCCTGAAAACTTGGCCTCTACATCAAGTTCTCCGAAGAATGAAATGGGCGACCTCAAGGAGATGCTACGGACTATGGCGAATGATATAACAACACTCAAGCGGAATCAAGCAATTCCTCCGCGGCCTGCGTATCAGAACTACCAAGGTGGGCGGCCTACCTATCAGCAGAATCAATATCAGAATGCGCATCGCACTAACTCACCAACGGCGGCTATGAACCAAATAGTTCCGGTGCCTACGCCACTGGCAGGAGCGTCGCCAAGCTCTAGCAGAGAATTAACCGTGGGACAAAATAATCTTATTGATGACATCAATCCATGGTGCTTCCCTTGCAACGATGCGCATATGCCCCGAAATTGTCCGCGTGGCAACTTACAACAAAGGATAGCAGAGCAACGTAGTCAAGGGATTGCGACAGAGAGCGAAGAATATGGATATGCCCCGGCAATGGAGAATGCGGTCCTTACCGCGCAAATACAAGGAATGTCCCTGGAGCAAGAGTCCGACATTGTTCCTGATCATGCGCTTTTCTCATGGATGGAAGACGAGGAAATGGTGTTTGCGAATGACACATCCACTGCCGAAACGCCGCAGGTAAAGTCTGACTATAATACACGCTCAAAGAGAAGATTCACCGGTGAGGCCGTGGTTTCACTTTCGGACAATCCGCAGTGCAAGGACGTTTCAGATCAAATTCCTGGTGGCCCGACCGAATCCTTGTCTCCTCAACGGCGGAAGGAAATTATTATAACAAAAGCCAAGGAGCAGAAATCTCCGAGCTCCTCACCTCTTAATGTGGTGGAGCAGTTGAAGAAAGCACCTGCTAATATGTCTTTATGGGACATTCTAGCTATCCCGGAGCAGAAGACCATACTCCAAAAAGTGCTTCAGCAACAGATGGACCCAACACTAACCGAGCCTTTGGCCAGTACCGAGGCGGTTTATCAAATGCCACCAACTAAGGTTGTCGCAAACAAAGCGATGGAATCCCCTGCGGAAGGCGGAGGTAGGCCAAAACCTCAACCCTTCTTCTTAACTCTCATTATAGGGGAGAAACTATTACACAACGCTATGATTGATTCTGGCGCTAGTACCACGGTTATGCCAAAACTAATAGCCGAAGCCTTGGGACTCAGCTACGAACCTATGAAGAAAGGGGTGATGCAGCTAGATGGAAATAAGGTTGATACTGTGGGTGTCATCAAAGCACTTCCGTTGACTCTATTTGCCTGCCCGAGTATCACGGTCCCGCAAGATACAGTGATCATAGATGTTCCGCCAATGTTTGGTCTTTGCCTTTCTCGAGAGTTTACTTCAAAGGTGGGCGGCTATTTGTCTTTAGATTGGTCACATCTAATACTTAGGACCAAACATGGCGCAAAGATGAAGATAGAATCGGAGGCTCTGCATTCCGAACATGTGGCGAACGAGGCCCTGATTAACTTTGAAGTGGCACATACCTCCATCACCAAGCAAGACATGTACAATGTTGAACTGCTGGAGGAGGAGAAGGTCAACGGAGACCGAAGTGATAGCGAAGATGCTCTGTTGAGTGAAC
>VDFB02135043.1:0-13547 GCA_007258455.2 Sequoia sempervirens
AAAATGCATCCTCAAATAGCTCTGTTAGTCAAAATGGAGCTCAAAAAGCTACTAGATGCAGGATTTATCCGACCAATTGATTATGCAGAATGGGTATCAAATTTGGTACCCATGTCAAAACCTGACAGACCATCAGAATCTGTATGGATTTCAGATATTTGAACAAAGCATGTCCCAAGGATGATTTCCCGCTCCCCAACATCGACATGATAGTAGACATGAGAGCAGGGCACGAGATGCTATCGTTAATGGATAGATTTTCAGGATATAACCAGATCATGATAGCAAACGAAGACCAACACAAGACAGCTTTCACTTGCCCATGGGGAACCTACTACTAGAACATGATGCCATTTGGTCTAAAGAATGCAGGAGCAACCTATCAAAGGGCCATGACACTAATATTCCATGATATGATTCACAAAACAGTCAAAGACTATGTCGACGACATCCTAGCAAAGTCAAGAAAAAGACAAGATCATATAAACCCTAGAATTGCCTATCTTTATTATTAGAGAATACAAGGTGGATAAATCCCAAAGTCGTCTTAAATGTCTGTCGAGGGAAAATTACTAGGATACATAGTCTCCATGAGAGTGTCAGTGGATCACGCAAAGTCAAAGCAATCCTTGAGATGGAAGCACCAAGGAATCTAAAACAACTAAGAGGCCTCCAAGGAAGGCTCCAATCCATTAGAAGGTTCATAGCACAACTAGCAGACAAGCAGAATCCGTATTCACACCTACTCCACAAGGGGGTACTATACAAATGGGATACCAAGTGCGAAGAGGCATTCAACAAAATAAAGGAATATCTACTGACACCGCCAGTCTTAATGCCACCTATCCCAAAGAATCCATTGATCCTATATGTGTCAGCAACAGCAACATCCCTTGGAGCTCTCCTAGCCCAACATGATGAAAACGGAACAGAAAGAGCCATCTACTATATCAGCAGGACAATGGTCGGTCACGAGCTAAATTACTCCTTCATTGAAAAAGCTTGCCTCGCAGTAGTGTTTGCATCCCAAAAATTCGGACATTATATGCTAGCACACAAGATAAAGCTTGTCGCAAAAATTGATCCCCTCAAGTATCTCTTATCCAAGGCAATGTTAACTGGCAGAATGGAAAAATGGGTCATGATATTATCAAAATATGACATCGAGTATGTAGAGAGGAAAGCAATCAAGGGACAGGTTATTGTAGATCAATTAGCAGAAGCACCTATGTATTCTGAGAATCCTCTTCTATTTGAATTTCCAGACGAATCCATCTTTAACCTCAACGTTGCTGATCATTGGAAACTATACTTCGATGGGTCATATACACAACATGGATCAGGAGCTGGTATCTTCTTCATCACCCCCCAAGGGGACTGCATACCACGGTCATACAAACTAGCATTCCCTTGCATGAACAACATAGCAGAATACGAGGCTTTGACTATAGGTCTCAGGATAGCAGTGCAATGGAATATCATAGCCCTCAAAGTATACGGAGACTCTTAGTTGATCATAAATCAAGTCAATAATGAATATCAGACAAAGGTGACAAGCTAACCCCATACAAGAAATTGGTGGAGACTCTCAAGGAATCCTTCATTGACATAACATTTGAGCATATTCCAAGAACCAACAACAGAGCCGCTGACACCATGGCTACAATTGGGTCTCTAGTAGACATCCCTCACAACGTGCCAAAATATGAATTTCTGATAGAGCAACTTCTCATTCCCACATTTGAGGTACCAAAATCAGAATATGTGTGTGAAATCGTTGGTCCTGGCGATCCTTGGTATCATGACATCTATACATATCTTTGAATAGGAGTCTTACCCGCTGACCTACCATCGAGCCTAAAACGAACCTTTATCAAAAAGGCATCCAAATTTGTCATCCTAGGTGATACCTTATACTGTAGAAGCATAGAAGGTACCTTACTATGCTATCTAAATGCTGAGGAGGCATTAACCGCTCTAACCGAGGTTCATAACGGTATTTGTGGCTCACACTCGAGTGGGATAACCATCGCCAAGAAACTGTTGAGGCTGGGGTATTACTGGCCCACGATGGAAAGAGAAGTGCATAATCATGCTAAAAGGTGTTTACAATGTCAGCAGCATGGGGATCTCATCCATGCTCTAGCTCAAGATCTCCATTTGATCGTCACACCATGGCCTTTCTCACAATGGGGACTCGATCTCATCAGCAAAATCTCACCCACCTCGTCCAATGGCCACAAATTCATTATAACTGCAACTGAGTACTTCACAAAGTGGGTGGAAGCCATACCCATGACCTATATCATTGGGAAGCAAATCTCAAAATTCATCCTGAACTATCTCATATGTCATTACGGTGTCCCACAAGCCATTATCTCAGATAACGGGACACCATTCAAGAACCAGGAGGTTCACGACTTGTGCGAGAAATTCAAATCCGGCATAAACTTCTCCACTAGTATTATCAAGGCAATGGCCAAGTAGAAATACGAACAAAACCATCCTCAAAATCCTCAAAGCTTGAATAGCCTTGGTCATAGTGGCACTTATAACAATCCACCACCTCTGGAGCTTATCCCGAACCGACATCGCACCACCACCCCATTCTCCTTGGTCTACAGATCAGAAGGTGTACTCCCAATTGAGATCGAGCTCCCATCCATCAGAATATCATTGCAAAATCTCATCATTGATGGGGACTATCGGGTATCAAGATTAAATGAGTTGGAGCTACTAGATGAGAGATGCATAGATGCTTTGAATCACTTACAAGTCTGTCGGGAGAATAGACTCAAATGGAAGCCAACAAGAGGATGAAGCCGAGGACTTTCCAAGTCCCGAGCGAATCTTAAAAGAAAATCGGAAGAATGTAAATCCCTAGCAATAAGTGGTTGAACCCGATTGGTTAGGGCCTTTCATCGTCATAGCAAGCTATAAATTAGGGGCATATCAGCTATCAACACCCGAAGGGGAACCTCTACAGGAGCCCATGAATAGCTCCCATCTCAAAAAAAATTATGCCTAATTCTTCTGGGTATAGAACCAAAAAAAATCAAAAATCAAAAAAAGTCTGAAAAATGGTTACTTCAGCGAAAACTTGGTAAACAGGCGTCTTGGTAACAACAAAAAAATCAAAAAAGCAAAAAATCCAAAAAAATCAGAAAAAGGATAAAAAAAAATCGTCCTCTAGTGAAAACCACTTCGGTGGCACTTTGGGCAAGTACCTTGGTAAAAACCTGGCAAACAAGCGCCTTACGTAAATAAGCACTTTCCATCCACCGGGACCTTTACAGCTTGTTCGTCATTATCCCTCCATTTCGCTTCCAACATCCATCTCATCTCCATTCATCACTCATCCACTCGCATCCGCACCATAGCTTGGTCCTGTGTTCGTATCATGATCCCTCCTAGTACTACTCGGCCCATTCTTAAGGTTAGTTTGTCCTGCCATTATCGGAGTAGTCTATTGTATCATGTTGGGGGCATGTTCCCATCGGATCAGATTCGTGTATGGTCTTAAAATCCTCAAAATTAGAAAAATCCAAAAATGGGAAAATCAAAATCCAAAAATTTAAAATCCAAAACATCGGGAAAATCAAAAATCCAAAACATCAAAGAGCATCCAGTCAAGAAGCAGGGTCCAAAAGTCACTCCGAAAGGTAAAAAGCCGAAGTTCGTCTTGTGAGACATGTCATCTCTTAGCTTTAACATAGGCAAGGTTGATCTTTGGTCATCCCCCAAGACATTTAGGTCAGTCCTATAGGAGTTCATCATAATAAGCTAAAATATCATCATGTATATCATCATCTGTAAATCAGGTCCAAGGTAAAATTGATTCGAACCCTACGTGGTCTCTGCATGTATAATGTAGGCAAGGCTCATCTGTTGATCAACCCCCGAGGCCCCTAGGATAGGTCTTTAGGTTAGTCTCTTGGTCAAAATCTCAGAAAATCCCAAAAACATTGGAAAGTCAAAAATCAAAACATTTGAAAATCTCGAAAAAAATACCAAAAATAGCCTCAAAACATTGCAAAAAATCAAAAACATCCAAATATTTGAAAAAATCCATCCGCCTCATCTCACTTGCACCCGCAATAAACACCATTCATAAAAAATTGATCGTCATCCTCAACCTTTGGTGAAATAGTTAGAAACAAGTCTAGCAGGTTAAAAGCAAAACTCAAAAGCGTCAAGTCTCAAGTCTAAGTCAATATGTAAACAAGTTGGTCAAGTCTTTGTGTCGATAGTCCATCATCCAAATAGTCTCATATCAATCATCTGATAACATCATGTCGTAGGATGAATCCTTCCTACAAGGGGCATTATTTATCAGAAATAACATTTTGGATAAATGAAATGATGTGCCGCCATCCACTAACATGTCTTAGGATGTATCCTTCCTACAAAGGGCATTATCTTTTGGCAATAAGTTTTGGTTCTTATCCTTAAAAACACATTCGCTTTTGGTTAGCGGTATTGAAGAAAATCAACTTGTTTGTGTACTTGGTCTTTTATTTTGATTTATCTTATTTCGCTCATTCCAAGGACCTCTCGATGATATCTGAATGAAGGATTTAGAGAGATAGGAATGGGGCAACGATCATTATCTTTTGTATGCTGTGCTTGTTGGACGTTCTTGTAAAATAACTTGGCGAATACTTTCTTTGTTAGATATGTATGGAGGATGTTTCAGATAGCTTGTTGACTATTGCATTGATTGGTTATACCTTTCGTGTTTTGGTCCGAGATGTTTGAGACTTCTAAAGTGCATCCTAGCAAGGTTTCCGTATGTCAAGTGTGAACAAGAATACTCCTATCTATTTGTCGAGTCAAATTCCATCACACTAAGTACAACGCCATCTTGGTCCTTTATACCTTGATGCATCGTGCTTAGGCATGTTATCAAACATAAAGTAAGTGACCCTTTGAAAATCCCAATCCTTGATAAAGCAAAATCATCCATCTATCATCATCATCTCTAATAAAGTCTCGTTGGACCATGGACTTGTTAGATCCTCTTGTCATCATCTCATTTCTGCGCTAACATCATCATCACCAATGCATCCATCATGCATCCATTATGCATCCATCTTGCATCCATAAATCATCAGAAATCTGCATATCATCTCACATGCATCATCATCATAATATAGATCTATTAGTCTAAGCATCTCATAAATCATCCATTGCATAATCACAACATATCACCTCATCAATCTCATCCATCTCATATCATATCATCATTTAAGTTGTTTAGGATAATATAGATTTGTTATTCTAAGCATCTTGAAATCATCTTTGCATCATCATCCATAACCACCCATTTTGAACCTCTTTATCACGAGATCGACCCTCAAATCGAATATTTTCGCTCGATCTCTCGAGGGGGCAATGTACCAGTGCACTTCTTTCCCCTAGGGCATCCGAAAAATCAGAAATTTTTTTATTTTGATCGCGGCAAGTTTATTCTTTGAACCAACGCAACAAGTACATTGCTTCAAAGAGGGGCAAAATGTAGACATGCAAATTTAACATTCTACATTTGATCAGGTTCATTCATCAACCGAACTAGATGTCACATTAGGACCATTCATCAATTAATAAGGTGCATTTTCATCCATTTATTAGGTAATTTCATCTCCTAGGATCATTTATTTAAAATCAAATAAACATTATCATCAGCCTTTTGATAAATCAAACATCATCACTTTAATTAAATAGATCAAACATTTATTTAATTAAATCCATATTTCATCCTTTTCTGATTTAAATAAATCAAATATTTAAATCCTAAAGGTCAACTCACCTAATCAGCATTAAATCAGCATAATCATCATCTATTTAATCTAACCCTGATTAAATGTTAATCCCATCCCACTTGCATTATCTAGATCTAGCCACTTGCACATATAAATCAATTTATTGATTTATTAAATCAAGATTTTCCATCAACATGGCATTTATGGGGAATATTCCCTCAATTTTGAATTCAAAGGCAAGTTGATTTGTCCCTCCAATAGTGCATTTATTGCTCATTTTCTTGTCCCCCTTAGCATTTACTCTCAAATTTGAATTCAAATTCTCCCTCTCATGGGCACTCTTCCCAAATCTTGCACAACCATTGACCTATCATCATTTGACAAGTGTCATCTTCTCATTGGAGGATCTTTAGTCCCACATTCACCCTCTTGGCCAATCTCTCATCAAGAAAATCTATAAAATAAGGCCTTCATTCTCATTCATGGATCCACAATTTTATGCAAGGTTACTCTCTTGGTTTGAGAAATAATCTTGTTCTTCATCTCCATTGCAATACATCATCATTTAGCTATTGATCAAGGGTTGGGAAAGGGTCACTAGCACATGTGACACCAATCCAACATGGAATAGGTGATTATCTTGCTTTTGAAATGTCTTCTTGATGTTATTTTTGTTACTTGTGGCATTTCTTTAGCATAGATATTTTATTTCATGGAGGTATTTGCAGATTTGTATGTTTAGACTAACCTTTTTAATGTGTATTTGAGGTTGGTTTTACTTGCAGATTTAGGGTACTTCATGAGACATACGAAGCTCGCCAATAGGGAAACTGTTGTTCAAGGTGGATCACTACCATTTTCTGAGAGCAAACTAATGATGCTTTGTTGGATTTCAAACCCAGTTAGTTCAGGGTGAACCGTTCAATCTCCCATCTCTTCAAAGGATCAATGGGTAATATTCAAAGTTGGCCAACGACATGTGATAGTTGTTTTACTTTGTGACCATCATGCATTAATGGCCAGATTTTTATAGGAGCGACCAAGTTGATCTTAATTTATGTGGAAACGCAAATACTAGTAAGCATGAAGTGTGATCTACACATTTACATGCAATTGGGAATTAAACAGTGACAGTACATATGCCAACGAGTTGCCCAGATTACACGTGTTTTGCTAAACATTGATTGTGGATGCCATCACTTCACACAATAAATACAAAAGGAATAGGTTCTATTTGTGTCATTCACACTTAGTAGTTAGAAGTTTTCTTGATTAAGAAAAAGTGAGTTTGAGCGCTTGTCAGATGAGGAAAATGAGTGAACCAGTCAGAAGGTTTGTTTGCTTGAGCTCTTAGAAGCTTGGTGTTGGTGTACCAAAAGCTGCCCCAACTATGGAGGTTGGCATTCTTGATAGAAAGCCTGTACTTGCACCCACAAGGTGCAATCGAAGATTACAATTCTAGAACGTTGTTGCTGGAAAGGTTGAGGACAAAGGCAAAGAACAAGTGTGCTTCACTGCTTGAGGATGTAGAAAAATCAGGTATGGGTGTGGCTCGTTTGGGCACCAACATTCTCCCATTGACCTTACTAAGAGCCCATCAGACAGTGAGACTAAGACAGACTCTTGGTATCGGCAGTATCTCAACACTATGGGTCAAAGTCAGGTCCTAGGTGAAGAAATCTTGTGTGTTCCTCTACTCGCAGTCAGAACTCCAAGCGGGGGGACTGCTACTATGTTGTGTAAAGAAAAAGATCATGAAGAAACCAAGGTTTTCTCTCCCTCCCTTGCGATCACTCGAAGTGGGTGTTTGTATCATGGTCTGGGCACTGGTAAGAATGGGGTGGCTATGTAGTGCCCCGCCATGCAACCCTAGGGGAAGTTGCAAACTACAACCAATTTCACTACAATTTTTTTTTTTTTTTTTTAAACAATTACAATTACAAGAATGAAAACAATACAAAGCCAACAATCCCCTAAGGTTGCGAGACAAAGATTAATTCAAATCACAAATTAATACAACATGCATGAAATGAAATATAACAATATTCACTTAATCTAATTTACACACATACATTCCATACATGAGATTTCCATATAGACCATGAGATCCTTCTCGGTTCCAAGACAAAAGTGATATAATTTCATTTACATCTCTCATTCCTAGAATGAGGCAAATCAATGACATACTTGATTATTACAATTTCCACCTCGATAAAATGAGGGGTAAATAAAATACAAAAGCACTAGCATAAATGAAACCAAGGTAGCAACTGGAATCCCACGAGCTCTCCAACACGAAAGTCTCACCCACAAAAGATAATGCCAACACAACGGAGCATGGTGCACGTTCCACCCAACCATGTGATACCCGAAGGCTCACCCCCCGTGCTAGGAGATAGTAACAAGGGTTTAAGCTCAAGACCAACAACCTATAAACATGGGCAACATGGCTCAACTAGAAAATGATAGGAACATGAGAACACATGACATAACGGTAACAATGCTTCCAGATTCTAAATACATGAACACACCACGATTACAAACATAATGATGTCTTAAGAGAAGTGTCATCACAATGTCGCATGGGATATCCTGGCAAGTCTTCCTAGGTCCCGGCCCCCATCTCGGGATATCTTGGTAACCTCTAACGACTCCCGGCCCCACATGCAAACCAATGCGGAATCAGTTATCTTTCGAAGGGACAAGATAACGATATTGCCATTCCAGGCCTTCTCGTCTCATCCCAAGTCTATACAAGCACTTGCGTCCATGAGTGAGGCAAAATTAATCTTTTTAGATAAAAGTACCACCTATGCTAATTAATTGATTTAAGTTTTCACTGAATTAACCCACTTACATTGAGATCTCCTGGCACCACTTTGTGTGTCGGCCCTCAATGCAAGCCACTTCTCTAAGACAGCACGTGGAACTAAGCCACCAGCAAAGGTACTCACGTACAATCTCGGAATGATGAAACCCTAACCACAACATGAAGTCAACCTATCTTGACCAAGATGACTGGGTTGACTGGACACATTGCGTGCACTAGCCAGGGTAGACTAGGGTTGACCAACATAACAACCACCCAAACACATACAAGAAGGTCCTATCAGGAAGACCTACAAATCACTGACTAGATTGTCCCACACCAAGAAGAAGCATCATACGCAATATAAAGTAAACTACTTTAGGATTTCGTAAATCCAATCATTCATCACAGTGGTGCATTTAAACAATTTAAAACAACTATGTTCTTGCACATTCACGTAAAGGTTTGAAAATTCGTTTGATTCTGGTGGACACAATACATACGGCAAATTAAAATCAATCCTTCTTCGTTAAGCCGCAATTTCCTATATCTAGTTTCCGTCTAATCCTTTTTACCATTATCTCATATCTAAGTTAATTACTTCTCCATTTTAAGAAAATAAATCACCTTTTAAAATAAAATACACACTTATCAATTATATATTTATCCTTTAAAATATGCATATAATTAATGTTTAATTTCAACTAAAAGAAAATACTTCTCCCTTTAATATAATAAAAACAACTATACACACATATATATATATTAATATAATATATATATATATAAAAACTATATTCTAAACTCATAAAATAAAACCTTTAACCCATTAAGAAAATATTATAATATATATATTAACATATATTATAATATATATAAAATACAATATCATATATTATAATATATATATGTATAATATAACATACATTATAATATTTATATATATTATAAAATATATATAATATAAAAAAAAAACTAAAAAATAAAAATAAAACAACAAACAGATTATGCACCTAGCCGCGCTGGAAAGGCACGGCCGGGCGCAGGGGAGACGCAGGGTCTCCCTGCGGCGGCTTCCCTGCGCTGGGGCAGTGCTGCTAGGGAAGGCAGCGGCGGCGCTACCTTCAATGGCAGCGCCTCCCTCCACGAGGCGGCGGCCGGTGGACACAGGCGCGTCGGGGTTTCATTCCCCCCCCACAAACAGCGCTCAAGAAAATGCGAATTCGGGGTTTCGACACAGGGACCCGACAGAAAAATAAATTAAATAAAAATTATTTTACCAGTCTTAAGTTCAATAACATTTCAACATTATATATGTCATATATATGCATATATAATGTATATACACTCAATAATATACCTATATATGCATATATAAAGGCATGTATTTACACACAGTCATACTTCATGACTGTAAAATATTTTTTGCTCAATACCCAGATTTGGAATTTGGGAACAAACTGAATTTTCATAAAACACAACACAATTTAACACCAAAATCCCAAAATTTTACCCAAATGAAATAGAAATTTCACAACCAAAATAAGTTTTCAACAAAACCCATTTGAATATACAATTTGATTCAAATTTTTTCAATGATGGTTGAATGAAATTTCTGGTTCATGTTGTTTTCTAACAAAAAATTGCAAAACTCTTCATTTCCAAGTTTAAATGATGAATCTATGATGGGTTTTGAATTTGCAAAGTTTATTTTTTTCAAATCTGTTTTGGGCCATTTCAAAACAAAAATTGTTTTTAATCAAAACAAAATTGCATGAGAAAGGGAAAAATTCATGGAACCTTTTTGTTTTCTCCAAGCTTTTTGAAGAGTCCTTCAATGGAGATTGTGCCCTTTCAATTCCTCTCCTCCACCAAGCTTTACCAAATCCTCCTCTACAATTTTTCTCCAAGCATCCTTCAAGTTTTCCTCTCCCTCTCTCTCAAATTACCAAATTTTAAAAAAAAGATAATTCAAAAAACCCATGCATTTACCTTATGGCCTCCAAAAAAAAATGTCAAACCCCTAATTTAGCCACCCACCAAAAGTTATTGCAAACTTGGATATTTTGGATATTTCATTTTTTGAAAACAATAAAACCATCTTATTTTCCCTTTTCAAATGCATATGCTCATTTAAATTCAAATTTCATTTACCCCACCATGCTAGCTAAATTTATTTTATTTCACAAAATTAAATCCAACTATTACATTTAAAATAAATCATTTTTAAATTTTATTTTCTTACATTAGGAATGCAATACAACTTCGAAATATATATATATTTTCTTTTGTCTCATCATTTAATAATGCTAACACCTTTGGACTTAATTTACTTAATCCACAATAAATCTAATTCACAGTTAGATTATTCATCAATTGCATTAAATCAACTAATAAATCAATGAGCACTCTATTATGCATTTTTGGCAATAAAATTAAATAAAGCAACGCCGTTTCACAAGGAAATTTAAATCATACATGCAAAGGGAGACAAGATGACAAGACCAACAGCTTAACCCAACTAACAACCCGACGACCCACTAGGCTAGGGTGATGTCACGACACAGAAACCCAAGCTACTATCTCCCAATCATTTCCGTTGAACAAGGGACATGCTCAGACCTGTGAAATCAGGTGGAGTCAATGTCTGGTACCTGCATCCTGCACACAACTCGAGTGTCGAACATGCATTCATATATATATATAAACATCAAAACACACCGTGAAGAGGAATTCGCAGAATCACAGGGCACTCGCGTGCGAGTGATGTGATCCCGTCCCCTTCACCAATACAATATCGCTAACTGACATCTCTAATCATTAATTGCAAAATCAAAACATAAAGCATCAATAATTCACATACATGATAATTTAATCCATAACATGAAATAATAACATCATCTGATAGAAGTACCATCACATCAAAACATAATGTTTACATCACTTAATAATTAGTGATCAAAAGTAACCAAGTTTATAACCAACGTGCTGACAAGGCAAAATATACATAACGAACACTGTTCGATCAAAATAACAAAAAGAAGGGGTGTTACAGGCTAGTTGATAAAGAATTGCCATGTGGGATGGAAAATTTTGGTTTTCATATACTGTTGTGGCAGTTAGTCTCTTCTTCGATGTACATGACTATTACTTTTGGGTCTAATGTTGAATGGGTTCCCTTGTGGTGATGTGGACATCTAATGTGGTGTGTACTAGGTGATAAAGGGAGATTTTTACGGGCCTTTGCATTTTCTCTTTTGGATGGCAGCTGTAATTTTCATTTTCCCCATGTTTAATGTGATCTTGCATAATCAGTATATGGGAATTTTTTTTAATGCAGATGAAATTCTAGGTGAAATGAAATTTTGTAATGAAATTACATTTGATCCTAAAGCTTGTTGCTCCCTTATTCTATAAAATGGAATTTAGTGCTCATTTACAAAGAAGATGAAATTTTTGGTTAGGTTTTGAGTCGAATGTATATGGGTAGAATGATAGGAATAGAATAGACAGTCTGTTTTGAGCTTTTGGAAGAACTTATGCAATTATCTTAAACTGTTCTATAGATATGACTTATAAATAAGAGTAAATGTATAATTCTAATATATTTTCTATCATTCTATAAGTTTATGTGAATTTTGAATGAAATGTTAATGATATTTTCATTCTTCTTTGAACATTTGTTCAAATGTATGTCTATGTTTTTGTGTTGATTCAAGCAATCAATTAAATGCTTAAATAGAGTCTTAGATTTACAATTATTCGCAAGGTATTTGACAAGCAATTGTGTATCAGAAAGAGTGAGCTCCATAATGCAAAGTTGTCATGAGAGTATTCCATCCCATTAAATTTTTAAGTCATTTATGTGTTACTGGTTCTTGTGTGTGACTCCATTTCCCAATGTGACAAGGCACTAATCTATTCCTTAATGATTCACCTAAAGGGTTAATCAAATAGTTGTCTAATGACCAACCTAAAGTCAAGATTTAAATTCATTTAAAATTCATTAATCTCAATGCATGTATGTGTCAATTATCATGAAGGATGTCTTTGTTTTGATGAATGGGTAAGCGATTTACTTAAATATTATCCAATCTTGTGGTTATTGTTGCATAATTATCCTTCACTCAAACTGATCCATGAAAATGATGTGTTCTATAAAGCATAATCTTAAAATGAACACAATAGGAACACCCTCCTTAGCCCCATAGAGCCTAAAGTGCAGAAGATCTCAGTCATTAACTAGATCTTGTTAGTTGTCCAGTCATTTCAGGAGTCTTAAACATAGGAGTTGGCTATCCCTTAGAGATTCTTTAGGTGCACTAGAAAACACCAACAGAACGATGACTCTACTAGGGATATGCACTCAGAAGTCCAATTGCAAATTTCCTTGTCATAGAGTCATTTAGATCTTGAAAAAACAAGTGTTAAGTCATTACATAGAGTCATATTATTTTCCATTCTGAATTTAGTATGTCTGAGCACCTTTCTTTAGATAATTGAGAAGTTCTTGGACTTGGAAATGATCTGGTTGCAATGAAGATCAAAGGATTTGAGTGTGATTTTGTTGTTGGAGAAGACCCAGAATGAGATTTACCCTTAAAGGAACTTCATTCTCTTGAAGTTTATTCCTTTGTGCAAGGAGGTGGTGACTCTATCTGAAGAAACAATACAATTGTGAAGAAGATTTCCAAATTTGTAGAAATTGCAGTCAGGAAGAAATGATAACAACTGCTACAAATTTCTAAGTGTTCTCATAAAATTTAGAAAGCATATTACTATGTTTGAAATAAGTTTATGAGAAAATAGTCAAGGCTTAAGATCATAAATAATTCCCTATTAGATGAGTTTGCATTAAGACGGGGAATAATAATGGTTCTTCATACTTCTAATGTGCAAAGCCAGTGATTATTTTGAGAAGTATGTTATTCTTTTGAATACTACCTTTTAGAGAATTAGCCTGTAAAGAATTAAGC
>VDFB02135044.1:0-23374 GCA_007258455.2 Sequoia sempervirens
TTGAACCTCATTCATATTTTCATTCATTCTCTATTGTGCTTTTTGGTGCCAGATACCTCTCTTTGGCCTTGGGAATCTCCTACATGTTGCTTCATTATGGTTCCTCCCTCTGCATTTTATATAGTAAAAAATCATTTTTTCTATTTCCATGTTCTGCATCTAGATCTCCCTCCCATAAACTAACTTTATTTATTTTGGGATTTCTTTTATTTTGAGAACCTTTACTCTTGCATAGATTAAGGATTCTCTATTTCTCAAATCAATTTCTACTACATGCACCCGATTCAATCACCTATCATTATGAGGCAATTTCCTAACCAATATTCATATGGTAAGTTATAAGGTCTTAACTATACAATGATCATAGGCGGGTTGTATTCTAACAGCTTGAAATTCTTCCTCCACTTCTGTAAATAGAGATGAGAGTCACCATTTTTCCAACCCTCTTTTTGTAAAATTTCATTTCTTGTCTCTTCCTCTTCAAAGACCACCATAAGAAAACCTTTTGTCATGTAATTTAGAATCGGTTCACAGTTCTAGGATCGTGTTACCCAAGATTTTATCTCCATCCTTCAGAATCTCTTTCCTAGAAACCACCCGATAACAGTTACTTTTTCAAAATACTCTACATCTTTGTCAATGATGTTGGAGACATCAATTTGAATCGTCCTTGATTTACATGTTTGGGACCCATCTGGATCTTCCCCATCATGGGCCAGGACATTCTTTTGTACCCTCCTCTCACAACACTCCACCATCCTTTATTAAGTGTTAAATATATTTTAATTAATTATATCCCTAATATTTATTCTATTAAAATTCTATATAATTATAATTGTAACCTAATCTATATAATGATAATTATAACAGTAAATTTAATATAAAAACTAATTTTTGGATTATTATTTTACTATTATTTTATTGTCATTTTTATTTATTAATGTAAATTAGAAATATTATACTCTTATCAACCAAAAAAATTGAAAATGTTTTCTACCTTTTAAATATCAAAATATTTTTTAAAGAGAACCATCATATTGTAAATAAAAAAAATGAGTCAAATTATTCAAAATCACATATTTTTAAAATATAAATACATTCAAATATATATACATACATATATTAAATATAATTTAAGAAATAATTTTTTTCAACTATATATATCTAAATATAAAATTTATATATCTACAAAATATATATATTTTATTGTACTTATAAAACTTTTTCAAATATTTCAAATAAATCTTAATAATATTCATGATAAATTTTTTAAAAAAATTTAAACTTATAAATCCTACATCTCTATTTTAAAAATGATAACTATTTCTTGAATTAAAAATAATAATAATTTGTAATTTATCTTAAAACACATTTATTAATAACTACTGATAATAATAAGATTAGAACACAAGGTTAAGAAGAAATGGATTAATTCACTAAAACACTAAACTCGAGTATGGGCAGTTTTCAAACTCCCTTATCCAACTTTTGTCGATTAAAAACAACAAGAATCAGATGGAGAGATTGTTTATTCTATTTAGAAGTAGGACCTCTAATTCTGCAAGTCTAAGGTTGTGCCTCACCTAGTCGTTTCTTTGGCTTTATCATTCGTAGAGAATATGCGGTCCTAGGCTTAGACTTCATACAAATTTTTTTCTGTGGGATCTAATTTCAACTCCTAAGAACTAATAAAGATATGGATTGTTTTAGGGTATAGCATCCAACTTATATTAATAGCGTCATAACTATGGATTAGCCTATTTGACATGGATCTATTAGGCAATGCCAATTTCTATTGTTTTCTACTCCAGTCATAATATTAGTGTTGGAATTTATTATTTTCCTAAGCCTAGTCTCACGTCAGCCCCCAACCTCACCTACCCATCAGGAGCCCCCAATTTCAATGACAGTTTTTGGGATCTTCATCCTTCCAACTCTTGACAACTCCAGAAGTAAATATGCTAGGAATTTTTGAATTGTAAATTAATGTTGGTAGGTAATTTCAAATTTGAGAGGGAATGTTTGGAAGACAAAAAGGAATTAAAGGAAGTTAGTTCTACTAGAAGTTGAAGATTTCCTGAGCAACAGTAGCTGTGAAGAGGAATTTTTTTTTTGTTCTCTGTGTGATTTAGAGAATTTTTTGAGTAGTAGTAGCTATATGTTTGTTTTGTATGTGAGCATTGATTTCTCCTAAAGAGCTCTGCGTAGCTCCTGCCAATGACCTCCTAGAAGCTCCTGAAGTTTGTTTGTCTGGTTGAGCAACTCATGAAAGCTCCCAAAAGTTTGAAGTCTGTAGCATAGAGTTTAGTTTTTGAGTTTTATGTTTAATCTTTCATGTATTGTCATTTCTAGCTTAGTTAATACAAAAAAATATTGCATGCCCAGATTTGTCTCTTGTTCTTTGTGCTTCCATATTTTGTGTATTCCCCTATTTTGTTTTGGGGAAACAGAGCAACAACTTTGTGTTTTTATGTGCATTCAGCAGAAATTTTGACATGGTATCAGAGCCATAGGCCCCATTTACTCATGAGTTGGGCCATTTTTTTTCTTCTGTGTATTAAGTTTTTCAATGTAGGAGACATGGTTGGAGATGAAGGAAAGAGTTGGCAGCAACCACCATCCTTTAATGGGAAGAACTATGATGTTTGGGAAAATAAGATGAAGACCATAACGGTTGCAAACAATTTGTGGTAGTTTATGGCCAGTGGTTTCAATGATGCAACTGATCCTTTAGCATATGCAATTCTCACAAACAACCAAAAGACCCAGTTGAAGGAGTTGAGGAGGAAAGATGCTAAGGAATTGAGTTTGATAGAAGCATCCTTGACAGAGGCCATTTTTCCTAGAATAGTAGCAACTAACTATGCAAAGGAAGCTTGGGAAATCCTCCAGACTAACTACAAAGGGACTGACAAGGTCAAATTGGTGAAGCTCCAAATGCTTCGAAGAGAGCTTGAGACTCTTGAAATGAATGACAATGAGTCTATCTTAGTTTTTCACAAAAGACTCTTAGGTTTAATAAACCAGTTGAGAGTGAATGTTCAATTCATAGATGATTAGGGGATTGTGGAGAAAATCCTCAGGTGCTTACCCACAAAGTTTGATGCAGTGGTGATTTCCATTGAAGAGGCAAAGGATCTCACAACGTTGTCCATTGATGAGCTATTGGGTTCTCTACAAACCCATGAGCACCGCCTAAATAGGTCTGTTACTTCTTCCCAAGAGCGGGCTTTTAAAGCTCAGTCAAATGCAAGAGGAAGAGGGAGAAGAAACAATGGTGGAAGGAGCTCAAGAGGTAGAAGTTGTGGCAACTCTGAACAAAGAAATGCTGGAGGAGATAGCTCGACATGAGCAAACAACCAAGAGGGAGAAAGCAACTCTTATACTAGCTCTTGAAGAGGCAAGAAGAACAACAATTCGAACCAAAAGAATGACAAGAGCAATGTTGAGTGCTACTACTATCATAAATTTGGTCAATATGCAAGTGAATGCTAGACAAAGTAGCGCGATCAGTCAAAACAAAATGAAAATGTGGCTGATTTGAATTTGGGTGAAGGAAATTAGTCCACAACCTTCATCATGTGCAACATTGGTGAAGAAGGCAACCCCAAAGTCTGGTATTTGGATAGCGGTTGCAACAACCACATGAGTGGTAATGAAATTATGTTTTCTTTCATTGATAAAAATGTAAATTCTGAAATTAGAATGGGGAACAATGGAGTAGTTCTAGTTGTAGGAAGAGGATCTATCATGATCTGCGCCAAGAAAGGTGAGAAGAAGGAGATACAAAATGTATTTCTTGCTCCTAGGTTAAAGCATAACCTCATGAGTGTTGGAAAATTGATCCAAAATGGATATAAAGTGCTAATGGAGAAGGGTCAATTTATTATTTATGACAAGAATGAGAGGATGAAAGTGTTTGTAGCAGTTCAAATGACAAAGAACAGAATGTTTCCCTTGAAGATTGAGATGTGTTTCTCATCTTAGTCCGTTTGTCTACCTCTCATGAATGGAAAATGTATAGCAATACAACAAGTAGCCCTCAAGAGCAGCATTCAAGACCTATCCAAGCTATGGCATCTCGAGTATGGACATTTAGGCTATGCTGGTTTGAGTCTTTTGTCCAAGAACAAAATGATTAATGGTTTTCCAAGAATATTAGAGCCTAATGTTAAGTGTGAGTCTTACATTTTGGGGAAGCAACATAGGCAACCCTTTAAATCAGGCAACTCTACAAGGGAAAGAGAACCATTGGAGCTAGTGCATACGGATGTGGTAGGCCCTATGCAAATCATTTCTATTGGTAAAAGCATATTTTTGATGACCTTTATTGATGATTACAACCGTAAGACGTGGGTCTATTTTTTGCAACATAAATCTGAAGCTTTCGATAGGATTTTTGTGTTTAAGGCCTAGGTTGAAAAGGAGAGTGGACATTTTATCAAGATCCCAAGGTCAGATTGAGGAAAAGAGTATACCTCCAATCAATTTGTAAATTTTTGCAAGGAAAATGGCATCAAGAAGGAGCTAATAGCCAGTTATACTCCGCAACAAAATGGAGTGGCTGAGTTAAAGAATAGGACCATCATGGAGATGGAAAGGAGAATGATGAAAGAAAAGAGACTCTCGATTCAATATTGGGGAGAGGTTGTAGCATCAACTGTTGATTTGATAAATAGAATTCCAACAAAGGTGGTTCATGACAAAATCCATCAAGAGGCATGGAAAAAATGCAAGTGGATGGTTGAGCACTTGAGAGTGTTCAGGTGTGTAGCATATGCGCACATGCCTAAAGAAAAGAGGCAAAAATTGGATGACAAGGGTGAGAAGTGTGTTTTCGTGGGCTACAATGAAGAGTCCAAATCCTAGAGGTTATACAACCCGGTCACCAAGAAAATCGTCATTAGTAGGGACATGGAGTTCCTAGAAGAAGATTCATGGGATGGTCTAACAGCACCTGACAACTCCCAACCACTCCCGACAGCTCTTGAAGAAGAAAAAATAGAACAAGAAGTTCGTCAAGATGAACCTGTAGTTGCTCTTGAAAGCATCAGATGAGCTCTTGAAAGCTTTGGAAGAGCTCCTGAAAGCTCCTGACAGCTCTTGAAGCTGGAAGACAATTAGGAAGACGGTCACATACAACTAGAGGGTTGGTTCCTGAAGGCACTGATTGAGCTCCTAAAATCTCTTGACAACTCCTAAAAGCTCCTAAAGTGAGCAGACAAAAAGGCAAGTAGTGAGAGACAACCAAAAGATTAGCTCCTGAAAGCTCCCGATCACTCTTGAACCTACTTGTTCAGTAGAGCAGCAGTAGTAGTGAAATGTTAGACCCCACTCTCACCTCCCTAATGCCAAAGAAGACCAAGAGTCTAAGGGAGATCTAACAGAATGAAAAGTATGATGAAGAATTTGATGAGAGTGTGAATTTTGCATTGTTTTCTCATAGTGATCCAGTTTATTTTGAGAATGTTATGAAAGAGAATAAATGGTGTGATGCCATGGACGAGGAGATAGATGCAATAAAGAGGAACAACACATTGGAGTTAATTTATTTTCCTCCAAACAAGCACGTTATGTGGGTGAAATGGGTCTACAAGAACAAATGTAATGCCAAAGGAAGGATAGAGTGGCACAAAGCACAATTGGTGGTCAAGGGGTATAAACAATAGTTTGGGAGAGATTATGTAGCAGATGGAGTGCAAACCCAGAGAATTACACATAATGTAGACAATTTTTTTAAAAAATAATAAAAGTAAACATGCATTAACATTAAACCATAATCACATAGCATATCACATAGCATTAATACACTTGGTTCTCTGGGGCACGCGAGGTTACATCGCAACAACTAACCAGAAATAAGATAACGAATATAACATAACCATTTAATTTATGAAAACCATATACACTGATACATCCGATAAACATGATGCGAGTATAATAAACATCGCATAATTACATGCATGATAAATCTTTTAACAAGATCCAAATTAAACCTAACTATTACATCATTGTTTCAATATTACATTACAATCTTCTTTGATACATGAATTTACATTGAATTTCCCAACATGGGAATTGATACAAGAATAATGAACATGAAGTACAACTGATCACTGGTACAACTCCACTGCGGAAAGCTGAGAAGACAAGATGCTGATGGGGAACCCAATGGGTGCGGAGCACGTTCCACCCAACCATGTGAATTACGAAGTAACTCACCCCCCGTGCTCAGAGGTGACGAGGAAGTGAACCCGACCATGATTGTCGACCGACTCAACAACAAGATACAGAACAAGTACAACTCAAGTATGCAATGCACAACCATCGACGTACTCAAATCACATAACAAGTTAAACCAAGAACTCATCACGATAACATGAAGTAATATCACTTAACAATCATGAATCAAATTCACAAGAATTCAAAGAAACATCACAAAGAGATAACATCCAGAAGAACCGAACCAACACCCAAAATACATTTCCAAATCAAACAGAACCAATATAAAGAACACGATTCCATAATAACTCTGAATCAACCATTCAATACACCATTCAAAAGGCAACAAGAACAAGTCAGACGGGTGTCAAGTAGGGAGGGTCATCACATAACTCTCATGGGATCCCCTGGCCCTTCCTCCAACTGAGGCGCCGGCACCCACCTATGGATTCCCTAGCCCTAAAATCAGAACAACATAAAATAACAATATCTAGAGGCAACAAGAAAACAAGAACAACAAGGATGTCTAGTGGAGAGTGTCATCGCATAGCTCTCATGGGATCCCCTGGCACTTCCTCCCTAGCGTAGAGCACCCATCTATGGATCTCCTGGCCCTTCCTCCTAACTGAGGCGCCGGCACCATAGGGTAGCTAATGCGGAGCCAATAGTCTCTCATGAAGATGAGACTCTGACTATGCCGACCACGGCCTTCTCAGTCTATCACTAGTCTAAGGTAGCCCTAATGCATAGCCGAGGAATCCAATGTTTTATTATCTTGTGTTTTTATACTACCCAACCCCCTAAATCTATTGTTTAGGTTATCACTTGTTTACTACTCTTTCGTGGGTTATCCTGAGCCCTTCCTCATCCTAAGGCGCCGGCGCCCACAAAGAGCCACTCTCCCTATGACCCCTAACATAATTCAAAACTAGGCAAGGGTTGAACTATAACATAAAAGCATAATACCACAACAAGAACGTGCGAGGCATTAACCCTCTCGCACTAATTCAAAACCAAAAGTCTTACAAACCCGTTCAACCCTTCCTAACATAACACCAATAATGTTCAAAAGCATAAACAAGAGGCGAATAACACTCAAACAATACATGCGAGGAAAATCCATCTCACAATAAATCGTAATCACAACTACAACCACGTACAACTATTCCAAATAATAAAACTCAAAATCACGTAATAATTCGAATCACAAGATACAAGTGTAAACATCAAGGATATAAACATGCCTCTGGAGAAGACCAAAATTTACAATAACCAACTGAGGTTCAAAACACAACAGAGTTCCCACATAGACAACACAAAGCGATAAAGAGAAAATATAACATAATAGGAAAACTCACATCACAATTTGCAAGGTTGCACCAGTAAGGTTGATTCCATTCCCAAATAAATAACTCAATACGATTGTCTCAATCAGGCCCACAATCACAACTACAGGCTAAATCTTGATTAACATATTTGTTTAATCAAAAAAATGATTAAACAGTGCTCATTTTACAATATATAAAGATTATTTATTTAATAACAAAATTGATCATTTAAATCAAATATAAAGTTACATTATTAAAATATAATTAATTAACATTAAAGTTACATAATCATAATTCCTCTTAAAAATAAATAATATTAAATAAAAAAAATTAAAATTTCACTTTTACCAAATACATTACAATTTTATATATATATATATATATTTTTTTTTAAAATAATATTAAATACAATAAATATATCTATATATATAAATAATATATATATATATTATATATATATCTATTATTAAAAATTAAAATAAAAATTAAATTTAAAAAAACTTAAAACAAATAACGTAAGCTGGCGGATATTCATACGATTGAATGCTTGATCCGTGTGACACTGTCTACTAGCGATGCTGTTGCTTACGGCCGGTCGTCCGGAACTCTTTGGTAGTATTAAACCCTGACGGTGGGGAAATGGAGCGAGGTCGCGGCCAGTGACCCCAAACTCCCACAAATTTAAAATTTTTTTTTAACAATGAAAGTTACTAGATTTCATTTTTTTGTTTTAAAAAATGTTATTTTATATAAATATTTTAAAACACGGAAAATACATGAATTTTTTTATTATGCGATCTGAGATCTTTGAATTAGAAAATTTTAATTTTTGTTTTTCTTTAAAATATAAATACTTCAAAACAAAAGATTTCAATAAAAAGGAACACAAGATCTATATATATATATATATATATATGAAATCTCTATATATATTTAATATATATGTTTTTCAATGAATATATATAATTACATAAACACAGATAATTTAATCTTCTGTATAAAATATAGAATCATTACACATATAAAATGCATATTAAAGATAATCAAAATAAAATAAAATTTCAAATTTATTTAAACACAAAGATTGACCTTTTTCTCAGTAAATATAAGAGTGAGCAAATGGAATTCAACCGAGTTTCATTTCAGTTTGTTTGCAAAGCATTATTTCAAATCTCTACATGGATTTTCTTTTCAAAGGAAAATCTATTCATTTATTCATTTTTTAATCTCAAGAAAATCATTTAAATATAAATCACAGGCAGATTCCTTTTTATTTTAAACAGAGGTTGATTCTAACACACCTTTGTATTCTTTTCTTTACAGATTTAAAAACAAACAAAGAAGAAGGAAGGTGGAACCTGGAGTCCTGCACTCTCGAAACTCTGATGTTGATTGGCTGAATCCGATGACCTCTACACAAATCTTCTCGTTTCAGCTTCGAAATCTCTTCTACAAATTTTTTTGTGCTCGAACTTGAATCTAATCCTTTGTTCATAAGACCTTTCTAAAATTTCAGAATGCCAAACCCCTCTCTTGCACAACTTCTGTAACCAATATCTCTCTCTATAGTAAACTCCCAAAACTCATAATTAAATAATATAATGTCCATCCTTCAAAATTCTCAAAATCAAAATCAAAGAAAATCAATTCTTTAAAGCTAGCTTTTCAGTCTCAATTCCTATTGGCTCACACTGTCTTTTTAATTCTTTTATTTGTTTTATTGCTTTAATTCCTATTTTGCAACTTTTCTTGCACCTCACATTACATATTTATTTTAAATAAATTATTCACATAATTATCCACCACCAATTTACTTGATTAAAATAATTAAGTCATATTTAATATTTAATTATTATTTAATTACAATATATGATTTTCAAAAATAATTAAATTATTTAAATATTTAAATACCATTTAATCCAATATTAAAATAAATAATTTATTTCAATCATTAAGATAAATCATAACTATAAATGCCCTCATAAATAAAATAAGACAAAACACATAACACAACACACAATGACGACAATTACACAAAAATCAACTATACCAACAAATGAGATGACCTGACATCATGGAACAGGAGGACTTCATTGTCACCTCTGTATCAACATTTATCCGTTGGGTTATTTAGTGCTCGCCCTGTCCTGCCGAAGCAGGTGGAATCGAGACTTGTACCTGCAGTCCTGCATACAAACGAAGTTGTGTACATGTGCATATATATATATATATATCTCAAAGCATTAAATCAAGTACTGCATTGTGAGAAGGAATCGCAACATAACAGGGCACTCGCGAACGAGTGATGCTATATTGTCCTTTGTCACACCTATTCTAACAATTATAACATAATCAATGAATTACATTTCTAACTAACAATCATCTCATAACATATTAAATTAAATCACTGCATTAAATCATAATTTAGAGAATCAACTGATATAATCAACCACAATGACATATAAAGTAATCATGAAATAACATCATCAAACGTCTAACTAACCATACCAAACAATAACAATATCATCATAGTATCGACTAACCACATCAAACAATAGCGATTATCATTATAGTATCCAAGCAAGCATAGAAAATAATAAGTCTAAGCGATTGTAAGGGGTATTACAGTTATAATGAGACATTTTCCCCTATTGCAAGGATGGAGACTGTGAGAAGTGATAGCAATTGTAGCCCAGCACAAATAGAAGGTATTTCAAATGGACATGAAGTCTGCCTTTCTAAATGGAGTGTTGAAAGAATAGGTATAGGTGGAGCAACCATTTGGATATGAAGTCTTGGGTCAAGAACACAAGGTGTATAGGCTAAAGAAAGTTCTTTATGGGTTGAAGCAAGCTTCACGAGCATGGTACATAAGGATTGACTCATGTATTTGATGAGCAATGGCTTTAGCAAAAGCGATGGTGAGCCCAATTCTTACATCAAGGTAGCTAATAGTATGCTTTTAATTGTTGTCTTGTATGTTGATGATTTATTTTTCATTGGGGATGATGATTTCCTCATTGTTGATTTTAAAGAGGCCATGAAAAGTGAGTTTGGAATGACAAATTTAGGTCTTTTGAGATATTTTCTAGGAATAGAAGTAAAAAAAATGCATGATGGTATATTTATCTCTCAAGAAAAATATGCAAATGAGATCTTGAAGAGATTTAGGATGCTTGAAAGCAAGCCTACCCCAACACCAACAACCATAGGTCTAAAGTTGAGCAAGGAATATTGCAACAACAATGTGGATCCAACCATGTTTAAGAGTTTGGTTGGAAGCGTAATGCATTTAACTACAACTAGGCTTGATATAATGCACAATGTGAGTCTTATTTCTAGATTTATGGAGACTCCAAGGGACACCCATTGGTAAGCGAGTAAAAGAATCCTAAGGTATGTGAATGGCACCAAAGGATATGGAATTTTGTACATAGTAGCAAATGAGTTTGGGATGGTTAGATACATAGATAGTGATTGGGAAAGAAGTTTGGATGATAGGAAGAGCACATCAGGCTTTGTGTTTCATTTGGGTTCGGGAGTCATTTCATGGGCTTCCAAGAAACAACCCATAGTTTCCCTATCAACAATAGAGGATAAGTATATAGCAGCAAATACAACAACATGTCAAGCTATTTGGTTGAGAAGAATCTTGGTAGATTTGAAAGAAGAACAAGAGGATGGAAAAACAATCTTTTGTGACAATGTTTCATTGATAGCTTTGACGAAAAATCCTGTGTTTCATGGAAGAAGCAAGCGCATTGAAATCAGGTATCATTTTATTAGAGAATTGGTTGAGAATGATGAAATAAAAATGACATTTTGTAGGTCTGAGCAAAAGCTAGCAGCCATATTCACCAAGCCTTTGAGCAAGGACAATTTTGAGTGCCTAAGGAGCATATTAGGCATTTTTGATTTGGATCAAGATTGATCCTCTTTCGTCGGCTTAGGACAAAGGGGGAGTGCTGTAATTTATTATTTTCCTAAGCCTGCTCTCATGTCAGCCCCTAGCATCACCTACCCATCAAGAGCCCCCAATTTCAACAGTAGTTTTTGGGATCTTCATCCCTACAGCTCCTGACAGCTCCAGAAGTAAATATGGTAGGAATTTTTGAATTCCAAATTAATGCTAGTAGGTAATTTTGAATTTGAGAGGGAATGTTTGGAAGACAAAAAGGAATTGAAGGTAGTTAGTTTTTCTAGAAGTTGAATATTTCCTGAGCAACAAAAAACTGTGAAGAGGAATGTGTTCTTTTTTTGTTCTCTATGTGATTCAGAGAAGTTTTTGAGTAGCAATAGTTGCATGTTTGTTTTTGTATGTGAGAAGTGATTGATTTTGAAGAGGTCTACGTAGCTCCTGCTAGTGAGCTCCTAGTAGCTCCTGAAGTTTGTTTGTGTAGTTGAGTAGCTCATGAAAGCTCCCAAAAGTTTGAAGTCTATAGCTTAGAGTTTAGTTTCCGAGTTTTATGTTTAATCTTTCATGTATTGTCATTTCCAGCTTACTTAATACAAAAAAAAATTGCATGCCCAGATTTGTCTCCTATTCTTTGTGCTTCCACATTTTGTCTATTCCCCTATTGTGTTTTGGGGGAAAAGAGCAGCAACTCTATGTGTTTTTGTGCATTCAAAAATTTTGACAATTAGTATGCAAGAGGGTCAGTGTGGGTAAAAAGATCCCATTCAAAACATCGCTTTGGGTGGTATAGGAATTGAAATCTAGGGTAGATAATTTGCATAGCTGAGGCAGGGGCCATTCCTTTGCTAGTTAATTTTATGTTCACACTGGATGGAAGAGCACAATGGAAACTCTACTTAACCTTTCAATTTACAAAAACAATAAAGGGGTGGTAGTTATGGCTGAGAAAATTGTTGTTATTATTGAGGTTATGAAAAATGATATCATGGAAGGAGGATAAAATGTTGCTACAACTCTCTTTAGCTGGTTAGTCGATGAGAAAAAAGATAACAATTTGTGCATTTGGAGCCATATGTGCTTTGGTTGGCTTGCTTTGTGAGAGAATTCAAAGAGGTAAGAAGATGCTGCTACAACATTTTTCAATTTATCAATCTATCAAGGACGTAACAGAGAGATGCAATTACTTATAGATACTGGTGCAGGGATGGTTGATGATGTCCTGGTTATATTTGATGTTCTTGGAAGTCACCAAGGAGATAAAATAGACATTAGAAAGGCTAGTTCTATTCCAATATTAATGGATATAACTAGAACTAATTCATGTTGAAATTGGGAAAATGCAATAGTTGTCTTACTTCATTGTGCATAGATGATCTACAAAATCTGATTGTGTCCAAATACCTTGAAGCTTTAGAGCCCCTGTCAGAATTGACCCAGAATGGCATAGCCAGAGCCAAGCGTAAAGTAGTTTCACTGTTACAACACATGAACAAGTGAGAGAAACCTAAGGGACAATCTTAGGAATTTAGAAGTGGACTAGCTTCAGATAGTTTACCGACCTGCATATCTTTTTCACATGATGATCTTTCGTATATTTATTTGAGAATATCGCTAAATGAATCTTTTCCAAATTTATATGTGGACGCCTATCCCTGGCACCTTTCCTAGGTTCCATTTTCTCTTGGCATTTCTAGTACATAGGAATGGTAGGGGAAATCCCCTAGTTGTCCCCTATCTAGCAAGAATTTGAGGACGCGTCCCCAAATTGAATCCAAGCGGGTGTATGATACCTATTATATCACCATTGATATTTTTTTGATTTAAGGGTATAGTGGCCTTATTTCCCACCTTCAAACTTTAATGTTATATTGTTTTCCATGTTTTCATCTTCTTATCTTTAACATTGCAAATCGACAGTGAAATAACTTATTTTCACCTATCTTTCTTTTTTCACTGTATAGCTTAAAGGGCCAAGCTACTTGATAGATTAAAATGAGTCCAGGTTGAAATAGAATTCTTATCAAGAAAGGAATGGGAATTAATTGTGTCCTCTTCACTCAAACTCATCTTCTACAATTTTCCTTGTTTAGCCGATAGGCTATATTTTGTACCAGCTTTCATCTAGAAAGTTGTTTCACGTCGGAATTTGTCTCACATCGAAAACTTTCTTGGTCTCGCGTATGAAAATAGATTTTGATTCTATCATATCCTTATCTCTACTGTCTACTCCATGCAATTTGATCCTTATCTTCATAACACTGGAAATCTGATCATTATCTTCATAGCACCACCAGTGTTTTTCTTCCTGTAAATATGCATCCCATCAACTGTCAAATTACAAAATAATTTGCTTGTTTTAAGTCGCCGATTAAGGTTTTGAAGCTGGAAAGAAGGCCATGGTTGATAATTGCAGCACTTTCTCGCCTAAGCTTCATCCCTGCATTATATTTTACTGCAAAGTATGTAGACCAAGGTTGGATGTTAATGCTATGCATTTTACTGAGGTTGTCTAATAGATACCTTACAACTTCTATATTTACCCTTGTACCAAAGGGATATAAGGTATGTCTCTCTGTTTGTCTCTCTTTTATATAAATTATTGATTCTTAGATTATCCACTAATCAACATTGGGGAAAATTGCAGGGACCTAAACAAAATGCCCTAGGAAATTTATTAGTCGTATTCTTGCTAATGGGAATAACATCAGGTGTTATCAATGATTGGTTGTGGTTAATTGGTAAGGGATGGTAAGGTTTTATCTTGATAATTCCAAGAAGGATATTGGAGATATTTTTGATGAAAATATAGGTTGACATTCATTTGTTTCTCAATTGAAAGTATTATTGAAGTGATGATTACAATCAATTACAGAAGAAGAGCATCAAAACAAAACTTGATGTAAGTTTACCAGTTCTCTTTCAATTATCCCATCTTTATATTTGAAGTGGGGAAGGATGTTCCCCATTATCTGATGTCTATATGTATGTAAAATAATATTTTCCAATCTACAAGGTTGTTTCTAGCTTTGAGTTCATAAATCTTAGTACTGTCAAAGCTTTGATTATAGAAGGAAAAAGCTATTGCCCACATCTAGCTGCTATGATGTATTATGAGTTATTAGGATGAAATCCGAATCTTATTCTTTCAATGGTAAATAGTTGCCGCATAATGTGTAGAGAGAAGACGTGTTAGCGGAAAACTATTTATAGTTGGACAAGAAGCTAAAATAAACAATTCTGCATTGGAAATACTAAATAAAAATAATGAAGAACATAAGTTTTGAATTTGACAATAAGGACCATTCTATATAAAATTAGGGAATTATTCAATAGAAAATATTGTTTCGTATGAATTGAAGTGAATCTTCACTTTCAAGTACATTCAATTGCTAATTATTTTGGGGAAAAAATAAAAGAAAATCCATCAACTAATAGTAACCACTAAAATTTTACCTCTTTTCAACTCTAATTTTATTTGAAAAATCTTGTAGTGTCAACATGAATCCTACTGTCGTACCTCTCAAAAAACTATTCTTGTATCACACCATTTCAAAAGAGTATTTTTAATTACTTGATCTAGGTTTTATTTGTGGCATATGTGATGGTGGCTTAAAAGATAATATTTACAGAAAGTATCCAGTCACCTTAACATAATTTCAACCAATGAGCTAGTTAAACTCAGAGGTAGGCCTCAAATCTACGCTCCTATTTCTTGCATTTTGTGTCTAGGTTATTATCTCCACCTCTAGAGGAGCTTGTTAATTTGTTACAATAGTTGGCTATCCCTAATGTGTACTTATGCAATGGTGGCATTCACATATCATCGATGCTAATCCGAAGACAAGGTAGGTCCATCCTTCATATCCATTTTTGCTTGCCAAACAGTAAAACCCCAATACTTCACTTTGGTTTAATACACAATACTTCCATGAGGGAATACTCAGTCTTGGTGCTGGTCACATGAATATCTTCTACAAAAAAATACAAATTCATCCTCTTACTTTGTTATAATCGTTTCGTTCAATATACATGTTGGAGATTTGTTATTGAAAGATAAGATATTTTTTGCTTTATGAGAGCTCAGATGCAACATTCAACCATTACTACAAATTGGTTGGAATAATTGGGGAAATAAATTTTCCATTAGATATAACAAGCCTATCCATCAGTCAAAAAAAACCCAACATGTCCAATGCTTTGAGGATTCCTTCTGTCAAGAGAAAAAGCAAGGACAATTGACAGTTGGGTAAAGTCACTATTTCCACGCTATAAGTTGAATTTCACTATTTGTTAACCTAAATTTAAGAAAGGTTGCATATATTTCTATTGGCACAACCTATGGAGCCTCATCCTCACATTAGTGATTCATTTGTAGCTAGACATTATGAGAATTACATGTTAATGTAATCAATATTCATTCTAGAACCAGGGTAGCAAAAGGTGAGGATTATCACATGGGAGTGTATATCCAACCTATCCTCCCATCTTTCAAAGTTTATAGTGTCTATTTGGTTAATCTTCTTGGGGTTGTATGAAGTTCTCCTGAAAGGTATTTTTGTGGTCAAAATTCTCCTAAAAAAAAATTTTGTGTTCAAATTTCTCATTAATTTGTTCACGTGATCACCTGGGAAAATAATTAGTTTTCGGAAACAAATATCCAACGTATCGAACTATTACAAGATTTTAATTTACATCAATGCACAAGAGAAATATTGTAGGCCAACATGGCCTAATCTTTAATATACTCAGAAATAGATACATCTTAAGATAAGTTTATATGTTAACAGTTAAAATAGTCCTTAAAAAGATATAACTCTAAGATTACTTTCATAATTAGATCTAAACCTACTATCCTACTCTACCTTTGCTACTTAATAGGATAATTCATGATCCATATACAATCATAGATGCCCCCTATATGTAACCATTTACCAAATAATAGAGGGAGTAACTCTTTACACATTTAGCCATTTACCATCTAATGACTAGATACAACTCATTTCACAACTTATCCATTTGAACCATTACAATAGTTACCCATCTACAATCATAGATGCCCCCTTTATGCAACCATTTACCAAGTAATAGGGGGAGTAACTCTTTCCACATTTAACCATTGACCATCTAATGAATAGATACAACTCATTTCACAAATTATCCATTTGACACATTACAACAATTACCCTTTGTGCCTATTCTATCAGAATATAGCTACAATTACAAGTTATTTATTTAGGCATATAACATTCCACACCCCTTAATATTTTTCACTCTAAATTTTTTTAAAATAGAGGGGTACATTACAAAAATTACCATTTGTGCTCATTCTATCATAAATATAGCTATAGTTACAAGTTATTTATTTAGGCGTATAACATTACATACCCCTTAATATGTTTCACTCTCAAAAATTTGAAAATATAAGGGTAGTATTCCATAAATCTATGTACATTGGACATCATCCTTGATAATCCATCCATCCATATGTAATCCCAATATATATTAGTCTTTAACAACACCATGTATCTACTATGCTCCTTTGATTTATACTTGCCCATAGTTGTTGCTCCTTCTACACAATGCATAACTGTGGTTGTTACTTCTTTGATTTTTATGAGGACAACCCATCTTAATGTGTTTTTTTTTCCATTTTTTTCCATGACCCATGTTTGACTGATAATATTGAGAACAAAGATATTTGTGCTTTGTGCTCATGTATCTATAAATAGATTTGATTATGATGCCAATGAATTCACACTTGGCACAAATTTATCTAGTCTTGTAGGCATATTGAATGGTTCAATGTATTTCCTCCAGAAAGAAGCTACCTTCTTGTGGATAGCCTTCCATGCTCTAGTAGTTTAATGTCAATTTAACCTCCATCTACAAATTGGCTATTAATTGTTATTCAAATAAAAACTTGACCACTACCAATAACATGAGATCACAAGTTTGATTTCCTTTCAACAAATCTCTAGCCAGAAATGCTCTCCTATTTAATTTCATGCCAAAGAGTTGAAGTTCTTCATTTTGTTTGTGAATCCATCTTGGTTCAACTAGAATTTCTCTAAGGAACAAAAAAAGATTAGAAATCACATGTGAAATTTCAACAGGTGAGCACTATCAAATTAGCTTAGCTAAATACATAGGATGACCTAGTTTCCTCATCTTTCTATTCCACCTAAGAAGGCTTTATCTCAACCACAACAAGCTCACTAGAAGCATTCCAAAATATCATTTTCTTGTGTATAAAATATGTAGGCATAAAGGGACCCATTCCTAACTCTCTTCTCTACTCCACCTCACCTCAGAAGACTTGATCTCAGCCATAAAATGCTCATAGGAAGCATTCCAAAATATTTTTTTCTATTTAAAAGGTTCAAGTAAGGGGTGGACGCTATGACATCATGATGAAACTATGTGTGCCCAATTTTAGGAAAACATATGAGGGCAATCCTACAAGACCCCAATTGTAGGAAAAATATGGGGACCTCCCAATTTCATCAAAAGGGAGTATGGTAGGGGAGACCAGGGATACATTATGTCCCCATCCCCTTGTCTCCAAACATCCCATATATCCAAGATAATGTCTTCCTATGTGCTAACAATTGTTGGGAAAAAAAAGAAGAGAGAATATTTGGCATGTATTTTTGTTTGATAATGTATTGGCATGTGTTGCAAGAAAGAATCATATCATCCAAGACCAAAGAAGTACCTCTAGGAAGAGGAAAAAATAAAAGGGGTTTACATTTTCATTTATAAAATTATTATCAATTGGCAAGGTGTAAAAAGGTAGTACTCCATATTAGTAGCTTGTGTTTACTATCTTGCAATTGAAATTTTCTAAACAAATAGAAAAATAGGATAAAGGATAAAGGAATTCTCTATAATTATCAACTTCTCCTGAAATACCTTCAAGATTATTCATCCATTGTCAACACCTTCAAGATTTTTCATACTTCATACTTTGTCAATTCCTTCAAGGTTATTCATACCTTGTTAGTGCCTTCAAGATTATTATGCATTTTCAATAGTATAGTTTGTGTAATACTGTCTCATACAACAAGGTGTAGGACCAAATATTAAATAATTTTTTTGAACAATCATAGACATACAATCTCTAAAGCTATGGATTAGAGTTATGTAACTAGAAACCTTGTGGAGCCAAAAGTTTTTTACTTGATTTTGTTTGAAAGTCGTTGAATCGACTATTTTTTTAATGTCTTCTAACCATTCACATTATGGTTTTTTCAAATTTAAAGATCACTTCAAATGTTTGAATTTTTATTTATTAATATTTTTATAATATTTATTTTACTAAATATTTATACATCTAAAGGTTTTGTTTAGTGACACTCCCCATCCTCTTTATCCTATTTTTTGAGAAATGACATCCCCATCCACAAACATGAATTGAGGATACTATCTTAGGCTGGGCACAAAATTGCTCAATGGATTTTAATGGTATCTTATTTTAGCTACCACAAACCAAAATTGTAAATAATAAATAAATACACGTAAGTTTGAGCTTTTAACATATAATTTCTTAACAATCTCCATGCAATTGGTTCTCGACACATGATTGATGATAGTGGATTGGCACATAATTGTTCAACACATCTTAATGGAAACTTATTTTAATCAACTTTTATTTTGCTTGTTAAAAGTAGGGGTTAACAATAATAACAAAGATCCATGAGAACAAGCCTAAAAGCCAACAAATAAACCTATAATAAAGAGTAATAAGTAATAAAGAGTAATAATGATAAGTAAAACCAAATTAAGGAAAATGAAAAAGGTTTAAAGAAAATAAGTAAAGCAATGGCTTTCCATTGAATGACTTATAGTTAACAACTCAACCGAAGTTTCAATTAACATCAAATAACAACTATGAGGGAAAATTAATAGGGCTAAATATAATTATCTTTGTAGTGTTCAAACCACTTTCAATTGTAACACCTAAATGTTGAGTAACACTTTTAACTACTGGTAGTTATTTGGTTGAATTGATGCATGATCGCAACTCTATTGTTTGTTTTTCTTGTCTTGTCCTATTGTATCTGCTATAAATTGGTAGGGGGTATGAACCTTACGTTGAAACTTCTTCAACTTATTTGTTCGGTGAGTTTGGTTATGTGTGTGCATTTGAATACACTATTTTTATATGAATATTGTAATTGTAAATCAAACAAATGAACTCCTTATATAGAAAGCATAGAACAATATTTTGAGTAACTGCACTTTAAGAAATGGTTTAATATGAAAACATATGAGCATGTAGGAGATGTTTGTGATTGCTATTTTATCACACATCAATTTTCAGCTATGCTAAAGTTCACTCCATTGAATAAAAAATTTAATATTTTTTTATGGAATTGTAGACAACATAGATTGACATGTTTACAAAGCATAATATCACACAAAATGCATCTATTGTGTAATCAATTAAATATCAATTTGATCTTTTTTATTTTATTTTTAAAAAATGATAGAAGTGGTGGTATTTGAGCCCAATAATCAGATTTTTGTATCAAAATATCAAATTTTCCCCATATTGCAGCCTTCAAATCAGAATTCCATCTCTAGATCTCAAGCTTCTTTTTTAGAATTTTTTTTATGTATTTTTCAATTGCTTATCATGTGGTTTCTTTCTTATTATTGTATGTACTCTTATCTTCCATCAATTTTAGCCCTTTACGATAATATTAAGATAGTCTAAATTGAAGGATGACTTTTTAAAAAGAGAAGTATAAAAATTTGCAATAATACTATATTGGTACTATCACAACTATCACGATTTTAATTATCATGGTTGCTACTATAATGCAGAGGAAAATATTGTGAAACTCCAATTTCCTAACTAAAATGATTGAGTATACTGGTGGGGTCACAACTGCTTTGAGGTGGACTTAGCTAATTCTAGCCTTTAATAACACGAGTAGAATGGATGCAATAAGTTGAGTTTAAAAGATTAAATTTTTTTGAAAGAGTAGTTGCACTAAGCTTGGAAATTTAATTTTTTTCCTTAGTCTAAATTCTAAAAGTCTTATTGATTTGAATGTTTGATCTTTCTGCATCAATCATAGCAAAGTGGTCATGTATTTCCAAAGTATGTCCTCAATTTGAAGTCTACAAGTTTTATTGATTTGAATGTTTGATCTATCTACATCAATCACAATAAATTGTCCATGTTTGATGGGATCAAAATTATAGATTTTGACTACCCCAACACAAAATTAAATATGTAACTGTGTGTGAGCTTGGTTACAATAATTCCACCTAAATACATGTAATACAATGCAATTACTTTAAAAAAAATTCTAGCAATTTTATTTTATTTCAAAAAATATATACAATACAAAAAGTACCTTTTTAACATTTTCAACTACATATATTATTCAATCAACATATTCCTTGCACCCCCTCTTGGTGCAAGTGCTAGTTATAGTTGGTTCATCATTTTTCGTGGCTTTATAGTTGGGTGAGAAAAATATCTTGACTAACCAAATTAAAGTAGTAAGACACTACTAATTTATAGTTGTACCAAGTCAATGATTAATTATGATAAAATACTTATATTTTAATTTTATTTTTTTATTCAATAGAAAAATTTCTTACACTTCTTTGTGTGTATTTTCGATTCACTTAAGATTCATTAAAATATAAAAACTAAGTTTAATTAATCTATATAGAGTAATAAATAGTAATAGACAAAAAAATAATTCTTGAGGTTGTCAATATAATTGAAATTAAGATGTAGATTTGTTTGGTAATTATAATAAAAAAATTGTTAATGATTTAGTTATTTTTATAATAAATTAATTTATATAAATTTGGTCAACATAGTATGCATAATCATTCACTACCACTTACAATCACACATAATCAATATTCATAAAAAATTTCAACCAATTGTTATGCAACATGGGCTATAAATCAATCACATGTTTTATTATAAATATGAATACAATGAACAAGGAAATATAGAGCTTCAATTAACAACCATGTTATATTTATTTGTTTCTGGTGTGTTTTTCTTTTCATGGTATTAGAGCCCTTTGAACCTTGGATTGTGAGTGAAATGTGTGCACCCCAATAGTGAGTTGTAATTTATATAGCATCAACTATGGGGTGTGAACTAAGAGTAGTGAATGATTGAAGTTAGAAGCAATTAAACTTTTATCCTTGCCTCTAAATTTTTAAATGAAAATGCATAAATATAACATAGTAGTTTTGTGAAGAAAATCATGCAAAAGATGGGTATTTCAACATCTTGGGGATTTTTTAGACTTAGTAACCATTTTGTAAAATAATAGAAAAGTGTAGGAGAAGAGAAACTAGTCAAAGTAGTGGCAATAAATATGAGAAGAATTTACAGTTTGAACTAGAGATCAAATTTTGTCCAACACATTATGATAAAACTTGTAGTGAGCTAATTATTTGTATATGTCATCTTGATAAAAAGGAGCAATATTTAACACTATGAATTTTAGAAGTGTTTCCTTTTATTGTTTGAATCGATTAAAGAAAAGAACCATTCATTTAATTTTAAGTGTTCCATGCACTCAATTTTAATACTTTCTAATTATGACCTTTATTGAATTTATTCTCCTTTTAGTTGATTAAATTATTATTGTTAGACACACAAGAAAAATAAGAGGGGGGGTTGAATCAGTTGTACATTAAACTCATCAAACATTCATTAATCCTTAAACCGTTATTAACCCTCAGATCCTTATTGAGCATCACCAAAAAATAAACATATAAAAAATTAACACAACAACCATACACAAGAGAACACTAGATTTACGTGGAAAACCTAAATCAAGAAAAAACCACAGTGAGGATTAAATCATATATATGAATAACAATACTGAATATAATAGGCTCACTACTAGAAGGGATCATTTCCCAAAAGAGAGAAAAGGCTCACTACCCAAAGGACTCATTTTCTGAAAGAAAAAAGAATAGAAGGATTGATTATTGCAAGGAGGTTCACTACCCAAAATCAATAGGAAGATCCAACACAAAAACTCTAGACCATCAACAAACTTTAGCTCTCTGCCTCTAGCAACTTTAAGTACACTGAAATGTAGACACATTTTGTTCATTGCATCTAGTAGCCTTATGCATTTAAGATCACACTCAGATCACCACACTTGATCGCATTCACATATTTTTTCACCACAGAACACATCAAAATCATATCCAATAATTAACCTTGTATATATATCTGCCACAACCTCAAAAACCTTTTCCATGTTGGCCTCAATGTAACATATGCACCTCAAATGTGTAACTACTAAATAGGTCAACACCAAACACTTTTACAGTGGGAATAAATGAAGGAAGATAATACAAATGGTTAACCTAGACCCAAATCTATACCAACATGTTTCACCACACTTCCACAAACAACAAATAACCTTGACAATTAGTGCTAGAATGTTAAGTCAGCTAAACCTGCACTAACACTAACAAGCAACCACAGACACACTTCGGTAGGTTTGAAAACAACATGAAAACCACATAGCCACACTCTAAAACATCCAAGAATATTCAACACCATTAGACTATCCAACATAATTGACGCAACCACCTAAAACTAAAGAACACTTTCTTTATGTGCAACCAGACATACTGTGACAAAACACAACTTATGAATCCAAGTTTGTGTAATAGTTGAACACTCAAAAATCCAAGGGAAGGTAGGTATAGAAGTTATTAGAACATTCCCAAATTTACAAGATAGGAAACCACAACATGAAGAAATGTGAGCAATTCTAATTCTCCTAGACAACCCTCTTCACAAGCCACAAAGTGTCAAATACATCTTCCACTTCTGCATAATCTAGAATCTAAAGCTCTAGATATAACACCTCTAAACATCTCTGATCATCATATCCAA
>VDFB02135045.1:0-15337 GCA_007258455.2 Sequoia sempervirens
TATTGCTAAGCGAATTTGACATTGAGTATGTAGAGCGCAAAGCTATTAAAGGACAGGTTATTGCTGATCAATTGGCTGAAGCACCACTAGTAGATGCCTACCCAATAGACACTGAATTCCCGGATGAAGGAATCTACACAGTAACAGAAGCACCAACTTGGACGTTATACTTTGATGGCTCATACACTCACAGTGGATCTGGGGCAGGAATTCTATTAGTCACCCCTCAAGGTGACTACATCCCAAAATCATTTAGGATAGCGTTTCCCTGCACCAACAATATGGCAGAATATGAAGCTCTCCTCACCGGCCTTAGAATTGCAAAACAGTGGCACATTACACATTTGAAAGTCTTTGGGGATTCCTTGTTGGTTATCAGACAAGTTAATGATGAGTTCCTCACAAAGGATGACAAACTGCTACCCTATAAACGCATGGTGGACGACTTCAAGAAGTATTTCGCCTCCATACAGTTTGACCAAATCCCTCGTGTGCAGAATAAAGCAGCAGACGCCATGGCCACTATCGGTTCTCTGATTGACATGCCCAAGGATCGAACAGAGTGTGAGTTTCTGGTCGAACAACTGTTAATCCCTGCATACGATGTCCCTGACACTGACATGGTGTGCGATATCATAGGTCCCGCCTCCCTGTGGTACCAAGACATATATACTTACCTCTGTGACAACACCATACCCCCCGAGCTTACACGCAACCAACGTAAATCCTTTATCCATCGTTCGTCCCAATACATCATCGTTGGTGATACGCTTTATCGACGTGGGTATGATGGAATCCTCCTAAGATGTCTGAATGAGACCGAAGCCCAAATGGTACTGACGAAAGTACACGGTGGTATTTGTGGGGCTCACTCCAATGGTATGGCTCTGGCCAAAAGAATCTTACGGGCTGGATACTATTGGCCGACATTGGAACACGATGCTTGCGACTTTGTCAAGAAATGCCTTCCGTGCCAACAACATGCAGATTTGATTCACGCTCCAACTCAAGATCTTCAGCCTCTCCTAGCACCATGGCCATTCTCTCAATGGGGTTTCGACTTGATTGGCAAGATTCACCCACCATCATCCGATGGCCATACATTCATCATCACCGCAACTGAGTATTTCACCAAATGGGTGGAAGCAATGCCACTCTCACAAATCACCGGTACTCAGGTTTCTAAATTCATCCTCTACCATATTCTCTATAGATATGGTATCCCATCCACCATCATTTCTGATAACGGAAAGCCGTTTAAAAATCAAGCCATGAAACATCTATGTGATACCTTCCATATTCAACATCGTTGGTCTACGCCTTATTACCCCCAGGGTAATGGTCAGGCAGAAGCGACCAACAAAACCCTCATCCGCATTCTCAAAAAGGTGGTCAATAACACTGGACGAGATTGGCACCTTCACATACATCCCGCCCTTTTGGCATACCGCACATCCATCCGTACCCCAACAGGCGCCACCCCATACTCTTTAGTATATGGAGCTGAAGCCGTCTTGCCAATCGAAGTTGAGCTCCCCTTATTGAGAATTTCTTTGAAGAACCTCATCAGCGAAGAAGATGCTCGCGTCGCTCGGCTTGCACAGCTAGAGTTACTGGATGAACGCAGAATACGGGCCTATGATCACCTACAACTATACCAGAATCGTCTCAAACGTCATTACAGTAAAAAGGTCCGCCCCAGGAAATTCCAGGTTGGTGAACTTGTGCTCAAGGAAAATCACCGCACTCAGCAAGATCGTGACAAGAAAGGAAAATTTGAGGCAAACTGGTTAGGGCCGTATATCATAACTACCAAATATGGATCTGGAGCTTACAGGTTGACTACTCTAGAAGGGGATCCCCTTGACGAACCTGTTAATATTCTCCATCTAAAAAGGTTCTACACTTAAAGTCCGCTTGGTCTACCCTATAAAAAAATCGAACAAATCAAAAAATAAAAAATAAAAAATAAAAAAATCCAAAAATAGTAAAGAGAAATAAATTCGTCCTATGGTGAAAACCACCTCTTGGTGGTGCCTTGGATAAGTATGGATGATGAAAACCTGGTAACAGGCGTCACCCATAGAGGGCTTAATCATTATCTACCTGGCATTCTAGTTACTTTATGTTGTCATCCGCACTTTCATCCCCACCCACATCAGCCTAGGCCGCTTGGTATTTGTTGATTGAGCATTGGACGACTCACCTTACCTATCCCTCATCTTGAGCTTCCTTATATCCCATTTTGAGCTTATGTCTTTCGTCCGTCGGTCCGTGTCATCATATAGGATCATTCATCGTGTCGGTCTCCATCTAGATCTCATCCTCTTGTTCCACTTCCATCTTCTTGTCGAACTACGTTGCCCCTGCGCTTTTATGTAGGCAAGGTTGATCGTGCAATCTGCCCCCGGGGCACTCTCAGATCAACTTTGTTTTGGTCCTCCATCCTCTCATCTCCACTAGTCCCTTCTCGCTTTTGTCCATGGTCCTTTTATCGAACTACGTTGCCCCTGCGCTTTCACGTAGGCAAGGTTGGTCATTTGATCCTCCCCCGGGGCATTTATCGGTCACGTTTTGTGTCCATCATCGGTCACCATTGTCCTCTTTCCGCTTTATCCATGGTTTTTTTTTCATGAACTACGAGGGCTCTGCGCTTTCACGTAGGCAAGACTAATCTTTGATCGGCCCCCGAGCCCCTAGGTCTTTAGGTTGTGTCTTGTCTCCCTTCTGGTTGTCATCAAGTTATACCTTTATCTAGCTAGTTCTTCACAAACAAAACCCACTTGCACCAATGAACCTAATCACTTTCAAATATCCTATATCATACCGATCTTTTCGTTTAGCATCCATCATAGGTCTTAACAGGATACATCCTTCCTAATAGACCTCATCGATTCCATCTATCCCTTGGATCCTATGGCAATGGACATTTGAAATTGATTGTGATCTTTTTGATGCTTTTGGTTTTTGTTTATCACTTGAGCTCCCTATCATCACTTGTCAAGACCGCCATGATCCATCATATTATGGCGTGTTTTGATTGGTCCACATAGGGGCATATCTTGATCTTTTGTTTGATGATGTCTTCTTGGTTGTCCCACATAGTACCCACCAAGATCCTCACGATCTTGTGTTATGTTGGGGCATCCTTTTGTGTTTGTGGTTATCCCAGTACCGGACCCGAACAAGGTCCTCGCGACTTTGGGGTATCGGGATAGCCTTCTTGTCTGATATGTTTATCTCATGCATTGGACACTAATCTACCTCGGTCCTCCATACCTTGGTGAATCGTGTCTTATGCTATAGCAAAAACCAGTGCTCCAAAGATGGCAAAATTGAGTTAGGATTGCATTTTCATAATCATTGCATTAATACTCGCCCTATGGTTTTGGTTGTGCAAATACCTTCCCCCATCCTCTTTCATTCTTCTCAGGATACTGATACCTTTTGACAGATGCCAAATCACATCCATCACCACATACCCACCTCCCGTCATCACATCAGTTCTTATTGGCACTCATGACCGTGTGTTATTTCCTCTAAAAATACAAAAATACTATGCCATATCCCCATCGTCGCTTGCATTACGTCTTAGGTCCATCACCACCTACATACATACTTCGCCACCTGCATCATCACATGTTAGGTCCATATGTACATCGCCACCTGCATCACAAAGTGTTAGACGCATAATACATCACATCCTACATACATAAAATATTCATACAACATCCATCATACACACATACATGATAATTAAGTCAATTAGGCATCTATATATATACATCATCTTAGATCCCATAGGTACACATACAACATCACCATTCACATCCATACAAATATTCATATTACATAAGTGCATAAATTCAATCATCTACATATACATCTCAATAAACCAGTGCATACGCCTAAGTAAAATTATCCATAAACACATATATCCACTCATCCACATGAACATCTCATCTCGTATCATAAATAAATCAACACATGAACATAAATCACGCATTCATCCACATAAACCAAGAAATACCATATACACATGCATATAATCATCCATCATAAACAGAAACATACTACATGGTGTCACTAAGAACTGTCTCATATCAAAATAATATAACATATGTCCCATGTCCATCATACATAAATCCCTCATATGACAAAATACAAAACCCAGAGATATAGCACATCTCTGATCTCTGTCAATACATCCTACACCGTCCATCATGCATCTGTCAAAAACTCAGTAGCCTATCACCGCCTAAATGAACTCCCCACATCTGATCTCTGTGGAGACTCAGGTCCTGCTCCTCTGCCTGGTGACACACCTGGTGACTCACTATAACCACGAGTCCGTGTCCCAAATGACTGCGATGGCACTGGCATCTGTGGTGTCTGCCTGGTATAACGGAATCTCTGCTGAGCCGGATCAGGAACTGCATCATAATACGCAGCCATCCAAAAACCTGCCTCTCGCATACTATCCTCTCTCTCTACAACCTGAACCCGAGAGGAATTCCGCTCATGTCGATACATGTCCCGATCCCTCGTAATCATCCTCCTCTCCTACTCCCAAGCCTCCTGGGATACTGGGCCCCATGCCATCTCCGCTTGCATCCCGATCTCTCATCTCTCGGCCGCTACCGCTCGGCTCACTGGCATCCCTCCCCTCTGTAATCCCATGCATAGCATCCACCCTATCACATCCAGCACTTACTGCATGGAAGCCTTGGCTGTGCCCCTTGCCATCCATTCCCCATGTCCATCCTCTCCTTCCACCCCATCCACCAACTCCACCCAGCCATTCTATCCACTCACCACTGCTTTGAACTCACCACATCTTTGTGTCTCTCCATGCATAAGGGTCAGAACACCCTCCCTCACCCTATCTCTCCCTCTCCATGTCCCCCATCTCTCCCACTTGCACTCCAGGCAGGCTTACTCTGTCTTGTGGCTCATCTGCGCTCCGCGGGAGATCGTCCACTGCCCACTGTTGTGATCCAGTGGGTCCCATTTGCTGCCCTCACGGCGCACCCAGTATGTCGGTCTCATTACTCCTGGTGCGTCCGGTCTGACCTTGATACGATGGCTATCCATTCCTCCCTCTCCATCCACCTCCTTCCATCCTCCTTTCCATTCCGTCCATTCCATCCACCACTTCATTTCCACCTTCGCTCCATCCAGCCCCTCCATCCCCCCCATTCCTCCTCCACTCCACCCCCCCCTCCATGAGAACCCCCTCTCCATGTTGACCATACCCTCCACTCATCAATCTCTACTTGGCTCTCCCTCTAAATTGCTCCACTAAATCCTCCTCTCTCCTATCTCTATTAGGAGGCTCACTCCCTCCCCCTCTTTGTCCCAATCCTCACCCTCCTGGTTTCCTTCCATCCCTCATCTTTGTCCACCCTCCGGTCCATTATCCATCCCCTTCCTTCCATCTCCTCCACCATCCATTCCCCCCCTTCCTTCCATTCCTCCACCTTCCCTTCCTTCCCTCCCTCCCATCCAGCTCCCTCTGTCCTTCCATCCTCCTTTCATTCCCCTCCTCCTCCCTTCCATCCTCTCTCCCTCCATCTCCAGCTCGGGATGTCCTCCCTCTCTCACCCCACGCCGCTCATCCTCTGATCCAAATCCGACAGCTCCTACAATCGGCACCAAAGGTGTAATCCTATCCCATAGGTGGTTGCGAAACCACCGGTCATATCGATCTGTCACTCCTGCATCTGCTACTCCCTCATATCTCCTAGGGTAGGGTACCTACACTGTCACTGCCCATGATGCTCTGGCCGCTGTGGGGCTAATCGCACGCTCCCATGGTCGCTCTCTGGTGAGCCGTCAAAACATCACTGGCGGACCTGGAATATCCTGCGTCTGCCCAAACTGTCTCTGCACCCTATCTGGCCGGTGCATCTCCACTATCCGTGGAAGCATCCCAATCAGGACACACTGCGCCATAAAATAACCACTATGTCTCGCAGTCTCCTCCCTCCATCCCCTGAAGCGTCGTCGCATATATGGTCGCCAAACTATGTATCCCTCCACTAAATCATCTATCCTCCTCCTCCATACCTCCACATCTCCCACCCACCTATGCCGAATAAGCCAGCCCCTTCCCTCTCCATATCTTCATGCCAGGGGCTCTGAATCATCCACCTCTCCCTCCCGCACAACAATCAGTCTAGTCACCGTAATGTGCTCCCATGCCCAAACCTGTAGCAGCGTCATATGTGTCAAGCTCACTGCCTCCCGATAACAAATCATATGCATATCTCTGTACAACTGGGCTAGTACACATGCACCCCATGCAATCTGTCCCTCTCGCCACTCCACAATATGTCGGATCGGCTCCATAAACCGCAAACTGCAAAACCGCCTGCTCCGATCTGGCAGCAATATCCCACTGATCAACCCCGCTAAAAATAAAGGCAACGCTGGTACTCCCACTGTCAGACATCCATCTACATCCAACTGCTGACCACGCAATGGCAGGGCGACATCCCCAAACAACACTCTCATAGTTTGCCTCAACTTGGCCCCCCTCGACTCCACGTCACTCAACAAAATCCCTGATATCGGCAGCTTTAGGATGTGCCATACATCCTCCAGCGTCACTGTAACCTCCCCTGTCGGCAGCCAAAATGTCGACGTCTCAGAACTCCATCTCTCTATCAGGGCTGTCAGCATCGCTCGATGTGCCCTCAAGCACTGGCACCTCTAAAAAATGCATAAGTCCTGCATGCTCCAAAGCCGCATGATCCACACCCGTCATCGCTCCTAGCGCTGTTGTCAGTGCCTCCGACCGTCGCTCGTGTGTCTGTATCCGCATTAAACACTGCATCCACATCAACCATTTAATCAGTGCATAATTTTTCATGACCTCGAATTGTCTTTACTTTTTTTCTCTCTCTCCTCCTATTTTTATCCCTCCCCTCTACTTCTTTCCTCTTTTCTTTTCTTTCAGCCGCTCCTCCTCCCTCTTGCCCGGCTCCGCCTTTTGCCCTCCTTATCTGTGCCCACTGCTCGGGGCGCCTCCACCCTCTTGGGGTGTAACCGCCCCCGTGGGGTGGCTCCGCCCTCCCGGGGCGGCTCCGCCCCAGAGGGGCGGCTCCGCCCTCCCGGGGCTGCTCTGCCCTCGCGGGGTGGCTCCGCCCCCTGGGGCGGATACGCCCTCTAGGGGCATCACCGCCCCCGCAGGGCGGCTCCACCCTGGGGCGGATACGCCCCTGCGGTGGCTGTGCCCCGCGGGGCATATACGCCCCTGCGCGGAACAGCCCCTGAGGCGTGTCCGCCCCGGCGGTGCGTCTGCGTCTCGCCGCCTGGGGCGGCCCCGCCCCAGCGGGGCGTCTACGCCCAGCCTCCCGAGGTGGCCCCGCCCCGGTGGGGCGTCTGCGCCCTATCTTTGGGGGGTGCATACGCCCCACTGTGGCGGAGCAGTTCGCCCGTCCCCCTAGTTTTTCTCTGTTTTTTTTTAATCTAATCGAATTTCTGCTGATTACCCAGTTTTTATTTTTTCTCCACCTATAAAACCCATATGCCACTTTTTTGTCTTATCTTTTCACACATGGTGAAATTTTTCAAAATCACTAGCATAGGTTTTCGTACTCACCTTACGGGGCACCGCGAAGTGAGTCCATCGTTTCCGCACCTCATCAGCTCGGTGCACGATCTCGGTGTCGTAATCCTGCGGCATGTTTGCTCCGTCTCCTCTCTCTCTTTCTCCTCCTTTCCTCACTTGCTTGAGTGAAAATGACTAAGGTAAATTTTTAAATTACCTTTTTAACCCTTTCTACCTCAAAGGTATTTTTTACCTCCTATTTAACTTTTCATCCCTCCAACTAATCCCTAACTTCCCGGAGCCGCCATTCGCACACCGTACGTCCAATCCACTCCGTTCAAAAGGAAAAGTTGCTTAATTTTTTGCCCTCTATCCAAAGGTCTCCTCCATTTCTTTCTATCGAGACGTCGTCCGGGGCCCCTCCTTTCTTCCCCAACCGCCCTCTCGAGGGGGCATACCCTATCACTTCCTTCCATCCATTTCAAACCAAGCGCTGGGGCATCCTTCTTCTTCTTCGTCAGGCTGGGGCATTAATCCTCATTCCTTTCTTCATCCCTGACATTTACTTTTCTTCGAAACATTGTTATTTCAACAATATTTCAAAGAGGGGCAAAATGTAGGCATCCAAATTTAATCACTCCCATATGATTAAAATTACTGCCTTTCCATCTATCGTATTAATATTAATTTATTAAATTAATATTACACCTTTTGTCTCATACCGGTAAAGTATTTAATTTAATAATTAATACTTTGTCTTTTACCTTATTCCTCTCTAAATTAAATAAATACATTAATTTATTTAATTTAGTCATTCTTCCTTCTTCTTTTTTTTGATTTAAAAATTAATTTAAAATGCCTCACTTTCTCTCTCCTTGTCACATCCTCCATAATCTCACCCTAATCTGAATTAATTTAATTAATTCAGGGTTATGATGTGCATCCTCTTAATCAAAGATTAATGTCACATCCTCCTACATTTGCCACTTGCCTCTAATCTTCTGTTAATTAGCCTAATCCAATATTTGCACAACCTTAACCAAAGTCATTAACTAAATTTAGCACCACTTTTTGGTCAATTCTTCCATTTTTCCTTTTTGGGCATTGACTCTCCCTCCCATGAGAATTTTTAATTCTCATTTATTTATCCCATGTCTCTCTCATTCCCATGTGAATTTTTAATTCACATTTTATCCTTCCAAGGCTTCTAGAACCTTGGACTTGTCACAATCTCCACATATGACCAAGTCCCACCTTTTTGGAGCCCACCTTTTACCCTCTAGATCATCCTAGGAATGTGAATTTTTAATTCACATTTATCCCCCCAACCACCTTTCCTTTTCCCATGTAGATTTTTGAGGAATTCTAAAATTCCTCAAATGTCCCTTTCGTTCCCACTTGGGGACAAGAAATCCCTTTTTGTGGAAATCTCCTCACTCCCCAAGGTGCATGTCCTCTTTCCACCTCATGTACCTTTTTGACACCTCATCTCCATCTCATCCCCCCTTGGCCACTTCACCCTCCACATGTCAAGATTTGAGGGCTTGTGGGTTCTCAACCCACCATAGCCCTTCATCTTGACCTTGTTGGATCAATCTTGACCCTTGAATTCTCTAGAGAATTCAAGTTCCTCTATAAATACCCCCTCTCAATAAGCATTTCCAACACTTAGTCAATTTGCAACTACATGCTGCCATTTTGAAATCATCCAATTTTCAATTACATCCACTTGCATTTGCATCCAAGCACATAGTAAAGATCTTCAATAGAGCCATCAAGGAGCACACATCCCCTCTTAAGCAAGGGCCAATCAAAGGAGTATCAACAACAAAGGAAGGTAAAACTATTTGTCTTGTGCTATCTACTTTCCTTATTGTTTTGTCACTCTCTTTTGGCTAATCTTGAGGTGCCCTTGGTATTTTGTTTTTCATATTTTTAGTTGTTTTTCTCATTTAGAGAAAGATAAATATCAGGGTATACACTTATCACCATTAGTTTTGTGTTTATTCGATTAAAGTTGTGCAAATATTATTCAATCTTCATCTTGTCACCTAATATTTGATCCCTAAGGTAAGCAAGGGCTATTTTCCTCTTAATACCCCATTTCCTTAAGGGTAGCAAATCCCCTCTACATTTTGATGAACACGACATGAATGAAATTATGTCGGATCTTTTTCTTCAAAGTTTCAATGCTTTTGATAATGCTTTTTTTAAACAAGATTTTGATATGCTGGATGATGCTCTAGATTATTTCTTAGAAGCATCTGCTTCAACTCAAAATTTCATTAAACAAACTTCTTTATCTTCAGAAGTACAAAAGCAATTGGATCCTCTAATGATAATAGTTTACATTAATAAAATTGGCATTAGGCATGCTCACATTGACACCGGTTTGAAACTCAACATATATAACATTGATCTGTCACCTAAAATTAAATTGGATTCAACTTCCCTTGCTACTTCTTTGTATATGTGTGGATTTGATAATGTCTCTCAACAAGCCTTAGGCATAGTAATCTTACCTTTGAGGTTAGTACCCGTTACCATACCCACCCTGATATATGCCATGCCTTGGGACCTCTACCTTATAATATTCTCTTGAGAATACTACGGATCCATGCTTTGAGAGTAGTTACTTCTATTTTGCAATGTTCTATTAAATTTTTCACTAATAATGAGGTGATCACAATAAAGGGTGACCCTAATTCCATACACTTATTTGAAATGGAAGTTGTTCATCAAACCTTGGTTACACCTACTCTTAAAAATATTATCCATTTTTTATCTTCTAATGAGTTGAAATCTACTCCTACAGTCACAAAGGGTACTCTTGAGATGGATGTCCCTAAGGAAGATCCTTTTGAAGAAAAAATTCCCAAGTCTGTTCCTTCTACCTCTTCTTCTGAACTGAATTCATGTCTTAGTGATGATTACAAAACTTTAAATTTTACCAAATCTTAAATTTTAGAGTACAAAGTAGATTCGATCCACCAAGATATTCCAAAGATCTCATTCACCTCTGCTAAGAAAGATGATTATCCCTCTATTGAGAAGGATGAACACATTTTTGTTGAGGATGGTGATTTTACTTCTGTTAAGAAGGATGATTACATTCTCTTGAAGAACTGTGATACTTATAGCATGGATTACACTCTTTACACTAATCCCCCTTCTTTTCAAGAATTGTAATCACATTACGGACTAGGTTTCAATAGCTTTTCTAAATTTATTTGTGGAGGTAAAGGTTGTGGGTGTAATGAATAAGGTATTAAATTCCCTTTAGAGGTCGATCTGTGTGACTTTAAAATTGTACTTGGATACTACCCCATGAATTCTAAGGTAAACCATGGTTGAACATCAACATGATCTCCACCGAATCTTTTTCTCTTAAATTGATTCATCCTAACTATATTGAAAGTAAAGTAGACTCTAAGGAAATTCCTCTAGATGTTTTTTCTTCATACGAAGCTCTAGAAGAGTTCTTAGGTTTCTATTATAATCTTCCTCTTATCACCATAAACGATGACTACCATATTGCTCAAATGAACGTGCATATTTTGGGGAATCCATTATGAGTCATGATGAGAAGGATATTTTATCTAATATGGATGAAACTGTTATACCTCATCTTGAAGAATATAGCACTCTCCTCAAAGGGGATACTTTCACATATCCTAAATCTCCTCAGAAAGTAATTAAGATAGGAAAATTTCTTTCTTCAGAAGAATCTAAACATACTAATTTATTGCATTCTCATTTTGATATCTTCGCTTGGTCATATGAGGACATGCCTGATATTGATGAATCAATGGTAGTTCATAATATCATTCTATACCCCAATGTCAAGCCTATTAAAATAGAAGATTCATAAAATGAATCCCAAGGTTACATTATTAGTCAAGACTGAGATAGAAAAGCTTTTAAAAGTTGGTTTTATCCATCCTATTGACTATTCACCTTAGATATCACATATCGTTCCTATTAAACCTGATGATCATATTCGTATTTGTATAGGTTTTTGTGATCTTAATAAGGAATATCTTAAGGACAATTTTCCATTGCCTAATATTGATATGATTGTAGACTCAACTATAGGCCATGCCTTGTTATCCTTTATGGATGGCTTCTTGGGATACAATTAGTTTTTATTAACCTAGAAGATTAGTATAAGACAATCTTCACTACCCCTTGGGGTACTTTCTATTACGTGGTCATGCTATTTGGATTAAATAATGTTGGAGTAACTTACCAATGAGCAATGAATTATTTTTCATGATTTCATTCACAAGATCTTAGAATATTGCATCAATGACATCTTGGCTAAGTCTATAACTCTCCAAGATCACATTGAGAATCTTTGTCTTATCTTTGAAAGGATTTAACTCTATCAAATGAGACTAAATCCTCTCAAGTGTGTCTTTGGCATGGATGTAGACAAAATTTTAGGATTTATTTTCTCATCATGGAATCGAAGTTGACATGAATAATATTGATATAATTGTTACAATGCCTCCACCAAAGAACATCTCTCAATTACGTAGTCTGCAAGGGAAGATTCAGGAAATTCAAAGATTTGAATTTTAATTGGCTTATCATAGTCTTCCCTTCACATAGTTATTGAAGAAATATGTTCATTTATGATGGGATGATGAATGTGACAAGACTTTTGAATCTATCAAGAGCTACTTGGCCAATCATCCTATTTGGATGTTGGCTATATAGGATAGACCCTTTTTACTTTATGTCTCTGCATCACCTCATACTTTAGAAGCTCTATTAGCTCAACATGATGATGATGGTAAATAAAGAGTCATCTACTACATTAGTTGTATTTTGGTTTATTACAAAGATTGGTATTCTACCATGGAGAAACAATGTCCTGCTCTCATTTTCATAACACAAAAATTGCAACATTATCTTATCCATTCCAAAATTCATGTGATCGTAAAATGTGATATCCTTAAACATCTATTTATTAGAACTCATATTTTTGGAAGATTAGAGAAATGGGTGATGTTTCTCTCTGAGTTCGACATAATTTCATGACTCAGAAAGCAATTAAAGGATAAGTTGCCAATTAATTGGTAGAAGCTCCCTCACCTCAATATTTTCCTAATTTATATTTATTTTTGCACAAAAAATTATTTGCATTGGACCATGAACCTATGTGGGAAATTTACTTTTATGGATCAAGATGTCAAACCACCTTTGGGGTAGGTGTGGTTTTACTTTCACTTGAAGGGAAGCCAATTCCTCTATCTTTTCAACTTAAATTTCCTTGTACCAATAACATTGTTGAGTACGAAGCCCTTATTTTTAGTTTGTGTCATGATAACATTAAAAATTAAACACATTCACATTCATGGTGATTTTGATCCTATCGTAAATCAAATCATAAGAGTGTATCAAGATAAGAAGAGAAATCTATCTCAGTATTAGGATTTGGCTTTATCCTTGCTTGATTGATTCTCTTATTTTTACCATAGACAATGTTCCTAGGAGAGAAAATCCCTACAAGGATGCAATGGCGAGTGCAGCCTCCCTAGTACCCTTAGATGATGGTGTATATGAGTACCACTTTGTGGTTCAAATTCTCCACTCTCCCGCTATCCCAAATCAACCTTAACTTGATAGTCTCGTATGTGCCCACATAGACTCGAGGTAATAGTATTATCACATCTATAACTATCTAAAGATTGGAAACTTTCTTGATGATGTGACTAAAAACACTCACACTCACATACAAAAGCTTTCAACTTGATATATTATCCTATCTAATGCTCTTTATCAAAAGTCTTATAATGGTCTTCTTCACTATCTCACTAAGGATGAAATACCCCTTGCCCTTCACAAAGCTCATTTGGGATTTGAGGTGGAAATTTTGGTGGTAAATCCTTAGTGTGTAAATTAATTCACATGGGATATTATTAGAAAGTAATGGAGCAAGACTCCTTTGTATTTTTCAAGAAATGTCCTCAATGCCAACAACACAATAATCTTACCTGAGCTCCCACACAAGAGCTTCAAAATCAAACCTCTCCTTGGCCATTTACAAAATAGGGGTTGGATATTATTGGGAAAATATCACCTCCTTCTAAGAGACATACCTTCATCATCATAGTTATCTATTAATTTATGAAATGGATTTGCTTTGATCCATTAATGTTGAAGCAATTTGTACCTTTCTTCTAAATAATATCATTGCTCACTTTAGATTGCCTTCTACCCTTGTTTTTGACAATGGTACTTCATTTAAAAACAAAGAGATAAAATAATTCTTATAGAATTTTCACATCCAACATTGATTTTCTACACCTTACTATCCTTAGTCTAATGGCCAAGAATAATCATCTAGTAAAAATCTTGAGCTAATTCTCTAGAAAATGGTAAAAAAACATGGTAAAGATTGACATACTCAATTAACATACACCTTGTGGGCCTATCACACGAGTGTTCGTATGACTACTGGTATAACTCTGGATAACGTTGTTTATGGTGTTGAGTCTATCATGCCTTTAGAGTTGGAAATTTTGTCTTTATGAGTTTCCCTTAAAGGAGTTATTAATGATCACAAATAACGTGTTGAATGTCTAAACTAGCTTGAGTTGATCGATGAGCTTTGATTGCAGGCCCTCAATCACCTTCAATATTATCAAAAATCTATTTCTAAGCATTATAATCAAGGTGTTCTTTCTCATACATTTAAGGTAGATGATCTCATTCTCTATGAGAATAGAGAAATGTAAATTTTTCACCTGATCAAAATGGGAAGTTCAACCCTAATTGGTTAGGTCCTTGTACATAATCATATTCATGTATGGTTCTAATGTGTATGGATTTTCATCTATAGATGGTAATCCTCTAAAAGAATTGGTCAATGCAATGCATCTCCATTGATAGTATACATAAGGTATATGTGGCATGTTCATGATGCTTGTCCTCCTTTCTGGGGATCGTAGTCCATTATGCTATGACATTTATTCATTAAAACATTATCTTTTTAATTTGTGTTATGATGTAAACATATGTGTGTAGTTAATTTATTTAATTAGGAATTATATATACATGTGTTTTATTTTTATGCTATGTAATCGTGCATTGTGTTTGATTAATTCTTTTATCCATACATTAGATCATCATTATATTTAATTAACCATGCATTCAATGTGTGTTTAATTAGATCATTATAGCATTTGATTTAAGTATACATCCATAGATATGTATCCATCATATAATCATATGTGAAAAAGAAGCATACACATAAAGAACACATAATACCGATCCAAAATATCATATGTATATATATCAAAGAATGTCATGTACATGTATCACACCACTATCACAAAATTGGTTTTTTGTATATATAGATATGAATCTATACATCCATAGATACTATACAATGATGATATGATACACAAAAATGAGTCTCTAGCCATTGGGGTTATGGCTCTTGGATCCCTTGAGTGTTGACACTAGTGGAGGAGGATGTTGGATGGACGTGATTGAGTGAGAATGGTAAGATCATGACATGAAGATGATCCACAAATACAATCCCCATATCTCCCCTCATAGATCTACTACTTGATCCTATAGTGACACCTCCCACTATTCATTGTGGTAAGCTAAGTAATACGCTAGACCTCCTCCACCTAGGTCTCCTCGTAGTCCATCCTCAAATGCACTGCATGCTCAAAGAGTTGGGTGTGACGCCTTGTTGTGAGTGGCTTGTATGCATTTGTGATCAACCCCCATATGTGTACAATTGGGATTTCCTCTGAGATG
>VDFB02135046.1:0-24325 GCA_007258455.2 Sequoia sempervirens
TGGTGATAGCTCAATGAATGCAAGTAGTTCTCTTTCTAATGTTATCCATAACTATTTACCGTTATACAACTAAATCCAAATTGAAAAATCAAAGGATCCGTATGAATTAGCTGGAACAAGAGAAGAAAGAAAAATCAAAGAAGCTATTTGCACCATGTAGTCATTGGAATAGGCTATATCTTTTTCAACTCTGACTGCTAGTAATGCTGGTCGAAGAGTGATCTCCATATTCTGCAGTCGAACTTCAGCTTTCCAATTATGTTCCAAAGGATAATATTCGATCCTTGGATACCAATAACCATTATGAGGATAACATTGGAGGTAATCTGTAAGACCGTCACAGATTGTCCATGAGAAACCAGGATATAAAAGATTAAGAAATTCTTCCATATCTGGGTTAAATCTGCCTCCAACTAAGTCTGCATAGTCTTCAAAGGTGTCTTGGTCTAAGCTTATCCTGGTCACAAAACCAAATTTAATTAGTTTTAATAAATTCATTTTACTTTTCTTGGACCAACTCATACCAAAAAGTCCTTTGAATCTGATGTGAATCATCTGTCTTCCACACCAATATTTGATTGGGGCAAATTCCATCCCGATCTCTTTTGTAAATTCATCTTCCTCATCTGGATCTAAAATAACATGGTGAAATTGATATTCAATTTTCTGTCTCATTTGTAAAAGCCACTTGTTTAAGAAATATGTTTCTAACAGAGTTATAACAATTTCTTTTGGAAGAGAGGGTAAAATTAAAGTATTCCCCTGGCCAAAATCTGCTATGTACATGGCAGCTCCATCTGGTCTGTAAAATTCACAACCTAAAAATTCAAGGTCAGTGTAAATTGAGCATGCCATTTCTCTGGTGAGAGTATCTGCAAGAGGATTAAGATCTCCTTTAATCCATTCAATATCAAAATCATATCCTTGAAATTCAAAATACCACCTTGCAACTCTACCTTGTGCAATATCTTGATCTGGCCTTTTATGAAGCAAATTTCTCATTGCTTGGCTATCTGTGCGGACAGTAAAATGGACTGGCTTTAAGAAAATTTTAAACTTTTTAATCCCATATTTTACTGCCAATATCTCTTTTTCATATATGTGATATCTTGTCTGAGTTTCAGTGAATGTTCCTGATCTGTATCCACATATATGCTGTTTTCCTTTTTCTTCACCTTTTTCCTGTATAAGAACAGCTGACCATGTTTTGTCAGAAGCATCAGTATATAGAAATAATGGACAATTTTCAACAGGATTTTGTAAAGCAGGAAGAACTTGACATTTTGCTTTTATCCGTTGAACTGCTTCTGTAGCTTTTTCAGACCAATTCTCAGTATTATCCTTGAGATGGTGTTGGATCAATCTCCTGTCATCAGCTAATCCTATATAAAATGGAGATAAGTAATTGAGACAACCTAAAAACCTTTGGATCTATTTCTTGTCTGTGAGTATATCTGGAAATTCCTGAATTCTGACAAGAATATGAGGTTGCAACATTACCTTTCCATCCTGTAGATGCAATCCTAAGAAATCAATCTGTGTTTGGCCAATAACCATTTTTCTGGCTGTTAAACAAATTCCATGATTTCTGATAGATTTATATAATGCATCTAAGTGCTGCAACTGGTCAGGAATAGAATCTGAAAATATAAGAATATCATCTATATAAACAGCACAAAATTCTTTTAAATGCCTTAGTGCCTGATCCATTCTTCTTTGAAAATATGCTGGAGCAGTGCTAAGACCAAAAGGCATGACATTCCATTCATATAATCCTTGAGGGACTGAGAATGTTGTTTTGTATCGATCAGATTCTTTTACTTTTACCTGCCAAAAGCCTGATTTGCAATCAAACTTTGAAAATATCTTTTTATTTGCAGCTCTTCGGATTAGATCTGAACTGAAGGGAAATGGATAATTAAATGGAAGAATTATCTCATTTAATGGTCTGTAATTAATACACAATCTTTTCTTTCCTCTCAATTGTTCTGCTCTTTTGTTTACTAAGAAGGCTGGGCAAGAAAACGGACTTTTGCTTTCTCTGATAAAATTGCCTTCTAATAACTCTTGCAATTGATCATCTATTTCTTTGGTTTCTGTTGGGCTCATCAGATATGCTGGTTCATATGGGATTACAGACTTACATTCTGGTTTTATTTGTATTTCACATTCTTCATGATCTTGAGACCAGAATTGTAGAGGATTAGGACTGCAACATTCTTGCTCAAATAATCTTGTGATCTTATCAAAAGGATTTGTTGCTTCTTCTCTATTTTCTTTACTGGATTCTTGCCTTTTTCTCTTTTTCTGCTGGTCAAATCTATGATTAACAATTTTTAATGTAAGAATCTCAATCTGACCGTCTTCATGTTTTAAAGAGATTTTATGTTTCCAAAACTGGAGAGGCTCATACTTTGTAAAGAATAGAAATCCTAATAATACATCATCCTCTAAAGCAAAAGTCCGTTTTCTTGCCCAGTCTTTATTATGCCAGAAAGTTTTGAACTTGAACAACAGGTTACAGATACTTTCAGAGAACCATATTGTACTGACAGAATATATTCTTTCTTTCCTTATTCCATTCCTATCCTTTTCCTCTATATCTCTAATTCCTATCCGTCAGATTGCTGACTGTGATTCCTTCTTCAGAATATATCTATAGACTATTCCTTTATTTTAATTTGTAAATTTCTGAATCTCTGCTGATTATGTCTTTATCTTATTCTATGTTTCAGCAGAATCATATATCATAATTTCTCAAGCATTACCTGGTTATGCAGACTGTAATTAATCTTTCCTTTTTCTCTCATTCGATCCTTCTTCTCTTTTGAGATGGATCTCCTTTTATATCTTTATCTCAAGATGAAAGGACACCTCTTTAGACTAAATATGCCCATTGACCCTTCAACTCAAACTTTGTTTAATTCTAATTCTGTGTAATAATTATCCTGTGCGCTGCCCTTTGCCTTTACCTAAATCACTGTCTTAGAGATTTGTTAGTCACTGCCTTAGAGTCATGTTTAACCACTCAAACTAATCGCTGCTTTTTTAAGGTATAGTAATCGCTGTCTTTAAATGCATCGTGTCCTTTGATAGTTTCTGTTTTATGGTTTGTTTGGGAATCGATGCCTTTCACAACCTTAGGCATGGTTAATGATTTGTAAATACAAATTTACTCCATATGATAATTGTCTTAGCATAATATTGTTTATAATAATATTTAGACCATAATATTATTTATAATAATTTTTAGATTTATATCTATAATAATTTATTTGTTTATTATTATTTAGTTTATATTAATTTATAGTAATTATCAGGATTATTATTATAATATTATCTTGATAATTATAGTGATAATGAATTTACTAATACATAAATTCATAATTTACAAATTATAATGAATTTGCTAGTAATGACTGTTTGGGTTATTTTTGTATTTTAGTATCATAATTTTGGGGGGCATGACAGAACATTACATTGCTTAGAGGCTTGTAAATAAGCCTAAGAAAATCAATAACTTCCTATAAATGATGAACGTCATAACAAAAAATTATCTACATACAACAATATGCTAATTATAGCACAAGCATTACGAGCTTAAAAATCTACAACTCTACAATGCTAGCAATATCTAAGCATTGCACATCTAATGCCCCCCTTAATGACTAAACTAGAAACAATTCCAAGTAGCAATATCTAAACGTTGCACATATTATTATGTGCAAAACTGCATTAATCTAATACCACCCTTAATGACTAAACCAAAAACAATTCCAAGTTTATCTCTAAACTTGATAAACATAGGTTTACTAAGTGGTTTAGTCATTATATCAATAGCTTGCTCTATTGTAGAATAATGATAAAAACAAACATCTTCGTTATCAACCAATTGGTGAATGAAATGGTGATGAGCTTCAATATGCTCGGTTGTAGCATGATAGAATGAATTCTTCACTATCTTCAAAACACTTGTTACCCCAGAAAAGTTAGGGCAATGTTATTTAGTCAAATTGAAAATCAACCAATATCCTTCATAACCACATTGCCTCACAAACTTGTATTGATAATTGCATTGTATTATGCTTTTATGGAAGATAAAGCAATTGTGTGTTGTCGCTTGCTCTACCAAGAAATTACTCCTAAACCAAGAGTCAACAAATAACTTGTGGTAGACTTCCTTGTACCAATTGATCCAACCCATACAAAATCAGTATATCCTTCTAGGATGAAGTCAACAAATCTTTGACATAAAATGTCAAAGTTGAGGAGCCCTTTGACATATTGATGGACTCATTTTGCATGATGTCGATGTTCCTCTTGAGGCTTGGGCATGAATCAAGAAAGACAACTTATAACCATAGTTGTCGCGAGACTGGTACTAGTACTAGTACGGGAGACTGGTACCGGTATGGCTTTTTTTTTAAATAGGAGACGGGGGTACTTGGAGACGCCATTTTTTTTAATATAAATAAAAAAAATTAATAATTAATAATTAATAATTTATAGAAAATCTGAAAATATGATGACATTGAACTTTCAAAACAATAATTTAATCACTCTTAGACGCGTCAAATACATTATGCTTTAATTTTTAAAGTTTCAAATGTTTAAACTTTAAAAAAAAATTAGGTATTTTAGCGGGAGATGTCATTTTCTGCAACAGGAGACGGCAGGGTACTCGGGAATCTTTGGCGGAAGCTTACAGCCTCCTGGAGACAGTACCGGTCTCCGAGACGCGTCTATGAGGGGGGGAGACACATCTCCCGGGAACTATGCTTATAACAAAACATAAATTTGATCAAGTCGTAGTGAGATAAATCGAACTACCTACCAGTTGCCAATACATTGTTTCATACCAATGGCGATGTAGTATTAGTTGAGAGCTTGATCCCAACTTCCATTGGTTTAGATGTAGGATTGCATTCAGTCATCCTAAATTTGTCCCAAAGAGATTTGGTGTACTTACTTTGTGAGACAAAAAACTTATAATTAGATTACCACAATTCTACACCTAACCAATATTGAAACAAGCCTACATTTGTCATTTTAGAATCAAGATAAATATCAAATTTCACTTGTTGAATTAAAATGGTACTATTGCTAGGGATGGAAAGATCACAAACATAGACAATTAAATCTAGCCTAAGAGGTGGGTTCAAAATAGCTTTTTTTGAATCCATAATCTCTGAAATAGTTATCACATTTAAAATACCTAACTCAAGGAGCCTACTAAAGTCCATAGAAGGAATTTGCCAATCAAACCAATATTCTTTTCCAAAAACCCGGAACCCTTTGTGACTAAATCATGTAGACTTCCTCCTCTAAGTCTTCATTCAAGAAGGCACTTTTAACATCCATTTGATATAAATTCCATCCAAACTGAGCAGCAATAGAAATAACCAACCAAAAGGTTACTATCTCTACATAGTCTACCCCTTTCTCTTGTGTATATCCTTTGGCAACAAGACGAGCTTTGTGCTTGCCCAAAGAACCATCTAATGTACACTTGACTTCATAAACCCATTTACAACCAATTGATGTCTTTTGAGGGGGCAATGTTGACAACACCCTAGTCTTGTTTTTCATCAAGGTATTGTATTCCAACTTCATGGTAGTATCCCATTCAAGCTTTCCTTTGGCCTCTTCAAATGCCTACGAAATAGCATCAATTTAAGCAAAATTTACCACTTGCCACCTTGCACAAGTCGTTTCCCTTGTAGATTGGTCTTCCATTGCCTTTGGCAATTTATCTTCTTCAACATCCTTCATTGTGGTATAGTGCCACATCAATCACTTTTGTTAGCCCTCCCAATCTTGCTATGGAGACTAAGAATAATTCTCTTCTCCAACAATTCCCTGATCTTGGTGTGAAGACTAGAATTTGACCCCTATGATGTTTCTTGCTCAATTTCAACACCAAAATTTGCTCTTGAATCATGAGCAGTTACCCTTAACCTACTATCTCTAGAATTGCAGTTAACTAAAAGAATGGTATTTTCTCATCTACAATAACATCTCTATTAACCACAGTGTTCTTTGTAGAGACATCTAGTAGTCTATATCCTTTAGATTGCTCGCTCTAGCCAACAAACATATACATTTTGTTTTTTGCATCTAAATTATTTCATTTTTCCTTAGGAATATGAACAAACACAATACAACTGAAAACTTCAAAATCACTTACAGAAGGTTTTCTGCCTGACCATACTTCTGCATGAGTGACATTCTAAGAGGATTTACAAGGACTTGTATTATGGATGTAGACTACTGTATTCACAGCTTCCACCTAGGCACATTTAGGTTGTGTACCTTGCACCTCACCATCTCCATAGTTGTCTTATTCCTACTTTCTAGACACCATTTTGTTGTGAAGTGTATGAGCAGTTGACTGCATATGCATACCTTCCTTTTTGCAGAGTTCTTGCAACTGTTTTGAGACAAATTCACCTTCATTATCTGATCTAAGCTTCTTGACTTGTTTACTTTCTATTTTTCCGCCAAAGCTCTCCATGCCACAAAATTGAAAAAATGCTCTAACTTATATTTCAAAAAATGAAACCATATTTTTCCAAAAAAAGTCATCAACAAGTAACAAGAAATACTTGGCATTAGACATTGTAGGTGTCTTCATAGGACCATGCAAAACAGCACATAGTAAATCCAAAACTCCTTTGACTTGCCAGGCCTTATAAATATAAAATGGCTGTCAACTTTGTTTGTCCATCTAACACCCTTTACATAAATTCTAATTTTCTTGAATGGATAGAAGTCCATTTACCATATTGATCTCTTACTGAATATAGACAAATATTGATAATTGCAGTGACCATACTATCATTCCAAAGCACATCAGTGCTTTTAACTGTTGCCAGTAACGTGCTTTTAGTGTTTTGACATCAACCAGCTTACACAAGCTCTTTTCACAAATTCCAACAGCAATCACTCGTTATCTTTAAGAGTAGTTAAGTAACAAATCATTTATATGTTTTTATTGTTACCATATACTGATTTATAATTATTGTTAGCACATATGGTTATCGGTGAAGGGCAGAAAACTCATTTCAAGAATTTGTGCAATATTTTTGAGGCAGTTTGGAGAGAGGATATTTGACAAAATAAAAAACTGATATGGGAAATGTCTGAGGCAGTATGGAGAGAGATGATATTTGACAAAACTAAAACCCGATATGGCAAATTTCTGAGGTCGTTTGGAGTTTATGTTGTGCACTGAGTGGTTTAACAAAAGATAAAACTTGATATAGCAAATTGTCCTATGGAAACAAGAAACATTGTCCAAAAATCCAAAATTCAAGACATTTAGAATGCAACCCTTGTGATTCAAGCATCATTGAGACTATAACAAAAGGCCAATACAATCACATTGGAGGACCAAATGTGAAGCTTTTCACACAGCAAGAACATTTCATCATATACTGAGTTTATAAATCAAATGAGAGCCAGTTATGAGAAAAAGCCAATCGCATCAGCATCTGAAACTGCAAGAAAGCCTAAAATCCAGCAAGTTAACTCACAGTTTGGTTCCTTCAATTGATCCACTTGATAAACATTCTCCCAAGCAAGATAAAGTGCAACTCAGATGTTCTAACTTTCTTTGAAATCTATGTGGAAGCCGCATAAAAAAACACAGTGTGGATAGATTAGCAGTTCAATATCCCATCCTTTTTAATGTTTATTCAAATTCCACATATGAATGCCATGATTTATGAGATTGCCAATCTTTACAAGTGATACACAATGCCATCTTATAAAAACAAAAGAACCAATCTACTAGAATATTCAGAGTCCAAAAGTGCATACTTCACACTCTTCCCTCCATGTTTTGTACCTGTTCTAAAATTCATCACCAATAGACGTGACTAGGCCTCCTCTTCACCATTCCCCAGCTTAAAATACCCAAAAACACATCAGTTCATCATGACCTAATACCTTCTGCTGCTAACATTCTGTTCCACCTTTCCTGCACTATTGCATCCTCTTGGACACTGGTGCCCTTTAAGCTAGTGACCTGGACACTAGCATGCCCCCACACTAGTGACCCCCAAGATTTAAATTCCATATTTCCATGATTCCATCCAACATTCAGTTCACAACGTAACCTTACTAAATTTCTAACAGTCAGATGATGCTTAGTTTGTCTCATAGATTACATACTCTGAGAGTACTCTCCAAGTAGCCGAGTAATTGCACATTTTCTGCCATGGCGACTCTCGACTTTTACTCACCACTCACCTGAACATATTCACACCAATTATTTGCAGAGTACTTGGAAAAAAACCTCCTGAGTACTCACAAAAAAACCTCCAAGTACTCGCAAAAAAACATATTCACTTGCCGATTATTCTCTTTCAAGTTCCATGATACACATTATCAGTTATCATAATGAACAGTTTAAGTTTGTATATAGTTAACTTATACTGATATACACAGATTTTAATGGCATTACCGTGTTAAGTTATTGTTATACTGTTAAAACTATTATGGCATTACCGTATCAGTTATCATATGGTTAACTATTTTTAAGTTGCCAGGTATTTGCCAAGTTTTTGCCGAGTCAAAAATCTTGGGCTTGCCGATTACTCTCCAAGTCCGAGTGTGTAAAGTGTTCCACGGGGACACGTCCCCCCCCAAAAATCCTCGCGTTTCCTAGAGGGGAACGTCCCCCCATCAGCCCACCACCAGCACCACCATCCCACCACCAATGTCGCTGTCTCCAAGATGCTGCAAGGACTTTGAGGATGCTGGGGTGTCCTCAAGACATCTAGGGGACTCCTAGTTGTCTCCAAGATGTATAATTCTTATACATCTTTTTATAACTATTTTTTCAAGTACTATATGTATTTCAGAATCCTACTGCCCTCTCGCCGCCGTCCCCCTGCCGCCCCCAAACTTAGACCCTGTGTCCTTGCTTCCCCGAAACACGTCCCCTACCATCCCCCCGTCCCCGTCCCCGTCCCCGTCCCCGAAACCCCGTGGAACACTAAACTATGGTTTATCTATGTATGGATACTTCCTCTTTCAGAAAGTCTCTTCTTGGCTCTCAAATCATCCATGCCCCCCTCCATCCTCTTGCACATATGCACACTTTCCATTTTTGGCCATATCCAATAAAACCTTGCACATACCACATCAGACATACACCTAAGTCTGCACAGACCACATCAGACCTCACTACTTTCATGCTGAAACATCAAAACAGAGGCTTGACTGAGGCAAACTCCTAAGCATGTCCTAGGCACAAATACCCCTTTCTTACACCTTCTACCAGCTCTCTGCCATCTCCACAACTACTCCTGCCAACTATAGGATAGGTTGGATAGGTGGAGTACACAGAGGACATCAACCTTCGGACACCAATCAATATCAGGTCACTAGCACTCCTAGAAGATCACTAGAGCGAGAATTGTGTCACTAGCACAGGAAGCAGGTCACTAGCATCTGCTGATTTTCAAATAGCTCTGTGCACATCCAAAACTATTTCCAATCTTCCACAGCTTTTTCCAATCCTCGGCAGCTACTCTAGATACACATTCTCTATCCCTTAGGCACACATTCTCTATCCCTTAGACACACATTTGCTACAACCAATCAACTTTAGTGTATTAATATGATATATGTTTTAATCTGAAATGAATATGTTGTTTGATAGGAATCAGATTAGATAGTAAGTTAAACATATTAATGGTTAGAAATAACACACATTAGAGATAAGCTCCTCATAATTTCTTCCAATAGTAAGGTCAAATCTATAGTAGTGGCCTTAAAGAACTGAAATAAAAACAAAGTGCGGTATAGTTAGAAATGGATGGCCCAATGCAAGACAAAGGCTACTTCTAAAATATCTTGATAAAATGCCATCAAGGTGCAACGTGCTTAAATTTATTGATACAAGAGTGTTAATGATATTGCAGCTTCAGTCGTTCCTTCCAGCTCAGCCCTATTGAGGAAACATAAATTAAATGATAGCCCGCTGGCTATTTAATTTATATTCATTGTTTTGTATTAACTTCATTTTATATTTTGATTATGGCCGACATGAGAAGATACGAATTCATAGTCAAATCTTTTATTAGAAGACATTTAATATTTGAGGCCGACTTTCATTTATGAAGAGTCGCAATTTCTTGGAGGCCGACATGAAGGATTTGAAGGGATGTGTCTCTCCCATTCATTTGTATATTTACACATTGATTTGTCCATTGTAATTACCCAATTTCAGTTCGGTTATTCTCGCAAGTTCGATTCATTCCATTCAAGGGTGAATATTATCAAAGGCAAATTCTTTCAAGTGCAAACTCTTCAAGAGAGAAGTGCGAATTCTTCTAAGTGCAGATTGTGAAGTTAAGTGCAGATCAAAGGAAATGCGAATTACTTCCAAGGGCGATATATCATCTCTTGCGAATGTTGTCAAGTGCAAACTCCTTCAAGTGCTGAGTTCGAAGGTTATCTAATGCTTGGGTGCAAATATTCTTGAAGGACAGAATTACACTGTCCAAAGCGAGGTCTGTTTCTGTTCTTTGTATCTGGTGAAGGTACAGATTTCTGGCCTTGTGTTCGGCCTCATTGTAAAGTGAATTGTTGCCACTTCTATATTAAATATAAGAGAGATCTTTGTTGCTGGGTTTTTCTCCCTCAAGAGGAGGGTTTTCCCAGGGTATCTGCTGTGTTATTGTTTCTGTTTTTGAATTATTTTCTGTGCATTTAATCTGTTCACCTAAATCTAACAAAGAGAATATGTGGAGACTGCTGATTTCATTTTAGATACATTGAATCTGCAATTCTGGACACCGGAGAAGAATATCATCCATGTTATTACAGATATTGCTCAAATTGTAAAGCAACAGGTGACCTACTTAAAAACAGATTTCCTCATCTATTGTGGACAATATATGCAGCCCATGTTTTGAATCTTCTGTTGGAAGATCTTACAAAATTGGAGTGGGTAAGAAAATGCAATAAAAGATGGAACACATACTCAAACTTTATATCCTGTCATCAGATTATCCCGATCTTGTATTGTTCATTCGCAATATGTGAGCATCTCTTCCTTGCTGAAGATTTTGTCACTAATTTCCTCACTTTGGAAAGGGGAGCGGGTAAGGAGAGCAGCTTTGACAAAAGTGGCTATAAGTGAAGAATGAGCAGAATCTATGCTTCCTAAAGAAAGAATTGTAAAAAAACATTGAAAATTTTATCTTAGGAAGTTTATTTAGTGAAGACAGAGGTTGTTTTAGAGGTGTTTGAGCCACTTGTTGAAACTTGAGATTAGTTGAAAGCAGTAAACCTTGCTTTGATTTTCTATATGAGGGCATTGTCAGAGCAGAGGGCAAAAGTACTAAAAGATAATGTTGATGAACAACGGTGAATTTGGGAAATTATGGACCTATTATGGTACACACAACATAATCCATTACATGCTAATGAGAGGATAAAGGGAGGTATGCTTGCAACAATGGACAGGTTGATTCCTGATTAAGGTGAGAAGGAAGGGATCAGAGAGCAGCTTACTGTTTTGTAGAACCACAAAAAGTATTCTGGCGAAAGCAAACTGGCTTAGTAGGATCCTTGCTAATGGTGGCATACTCATGGGTTTTCTACACCAAAATTGCAAAATCTTGCCATCAAAAGTCACAGCCAAGTTTCCAGTGTTTCTGTTTGTTCAAGAAATTGGACCACTCATTATTTGATTCATACTAACAACAATAATCAACTAGGAGCTAGAAAGCTATGGCTCTTGCATTTGCCCATCGTAATTTACAGTTGCTTGAAGTTTCATGGAAAGCAGCCAGCAGGTAATCGCTAAAAAGGTCAGTGCCGAGTTTTTCTAAAGACTCATTGCAATTTTCATGGAAACTGCCAAAGATCGCAATAACTCACAGAAGTTGTGATGTCAAAAAACTTTGCCAGGATTTGAGATTAAAAGGTGACGCAAACTTTACATATTCCACCCATTTTTTGTGATGAATCTTTCAAGCAGCAGACAGATGAATACAGCGACAGCTAGGGCACAATTTTCGGGGCAGCATTTGACTTTGAATTCTCAAAGCTATGCTGCTGCTTGGAGCCGCAGGTCTACAGACTTGAAGGTGAACTATTGGCCCACAGGCAATTCCTTTTTAATGTGATCTTGATGTTTTAATGTTTTTAAACCTATCATGACCACTATCATGAACCCCTATGAGACTTCAGCAGGCATTTCCATACAGATCACAGCTCTTCCTATTAGTATTAAAATACCAATTGAAGCTGCCCATGGTTGTCTGCTTCCCCCCACGGCTTCTCTTTGCTCTTGATGTGATCCTACTGGCCCTCAAACCCAGGGGACTTTTTTTACAAGGATTAAAGTCAGTAAATGAAAAGTTATGGCATTTACTAACACCAAGGATGACCTACTTCAGCTTTAGTTTTGTTTAGAGGACATATCTGTGGAAACCACAACTCTGTTCACATTCAGGGGTATCTCTTTTACCATTCTTTCTTTTAATTTGATAACATCCCAACCTTGCCTCTGCAAACAGTATGTTCCACTTGTAGCAGTTAAACAGCAATATTGTCAACTTCATTTCAAGATACTCCATACAACAGTAAGATGTTTGAAACCATCATTCTTCCAAACAATCCACGATGTTCCTTCTCATCTTCCTGAAAGGTTTGATATTAACAAAGGCTATGAAAAGAAGATAATTATGAGCCATTCATTCAAAACATACAACTCTCTCAATCAAGCCTATCAAAACCACGCTGACATTTTAGTAATAAATCACATCTTTGATAGCATTAATGTATGTTGAAACAATTTATCATGGTACTTATTGTCTTCAAATTCGATAATGCAATTATATACCAATTGCTTTCTCTAATCAGACTAGACACATCATCTTGTTGGCCCCACGGTTACCATTGCACCAAAAGGTCAACCTGTTAATGCCCGATACAAACGCCAAAGTTAACGGTTCCACAGTCCATGTCACAAATCCTGAGGGGAGTGTTGACCATTCGCCAACAATCTCCCCCTCAGTGCAAGCCAAGGGGATTTGAACCCAGCACCTTTGGCTCTGATACCAATTGTTGGCCCCACGGTTGCCATTGCACCAAAAGGTCAACCTGTTAATGCTCGATACAAACACCAGAGTTAACAGATCCACGGGAGGCGATTAGTCAATGTCACGAACCCGAGGGGAGCGCTGACCATTTGCCAACACATCTTCCCTTGAAAATTTGACTCTTCAAGAATACCTTTCTCACTACAGCTGTTAATCACCCGACCATGCTGCCACTTGAAGCCTACTTCTATAAACAAATTTGATTTGTCTGATTGGCTTATCACTTGACTTCACATACACATTTATAGCAATTCTGACACACATTCTTATACAAAATGTATAGCCATATATATGTTTGCAACCAAAAAATTGAGGTTTGAACTTAGCACCAAGTTCACAATACTGTCTTAGACTCAAGAAAGTATTAAACCACCTGTATTTATTTATTTAATATATGAGCTTAAAAATAAGCATTTGACATAGGACATAGTACATAGGGCATAGGGCATAATGATAACCATGTTAATGAGTCATTTTTTTAAATTAAAATTGCCATGAAAGTCATTAAAAGTATGATCATCAGTTCTCTTAATTTTTTTCAGATTTTCTTAGCTGTGCTACAGCCTACTGTCATTGTTTAAAATTTAGTGAGTGTCATGTTTAACCACGATAGTCATTAAACTGTCACTAAAAGTTTTAAGTTTAATCTTTAAACAATGGCAGCAGCAGAGCTAAGAAAAAAATGACTTACTAGTTTTTGTTTTCTGTTATTTCTTTTTTGGCAGGCTTTATTTCATCTTCTTTTACAGAATATGGCATCCACAACTACAAGCAGAAAAACTGGCAAGCCTAAGGACCCTTGCTAGAAACATGGAACAGAAGGTCCAAAAAAAGGAATAGTCATTTGCAGCTATTCTACTAAGGATGTAAGAAGAAGTATAAATCGTCTAAAATATTACCTTGCACAGATCCCTTGCTGAGATGTACAGCCATGTACTAAAGCAAGTGTAGAGGTTCAGAATGAGGCGAGAACTCTCCCTTTCGCATTTGGGCAGAAAAAAGTGAAGAAAAAGAGGACAGCAGAGGTAATGGGAGCCTCAGCCACATTTCATTGTTCTACAGAGTTAGACATTGAGGGAGATATGAGGGGCTCTTCTTCCAATGGGCCACATATATAAAGATTAGGCACTGTCGACAGCTACAATTCCAATTATTTTGTTCCTCATAACACTCGTAGTGCACAACCTTTGTTATAAGGTACTGTGTGGAATAGAGAATTGTATCATGAGGCAAAGTTGCCATGTGCCAAATTTTGGTACTACAATAGTATTCCATTTAATGTTGCTTCAAGTCCTTATTGGAAGTAGTTGGTTAACACATTGAACATGTCAAGTAAGAAGTTTAAGGCCCCAAGCAATTATGAACTGAGTGGCCTATTATTGAAGGATGAGGCCAAAAACACATATAAGCTAGTAGAAGAACAAAAAAAAATACCTGTTATCTTTTTAGTGGCTTTAACAGGGCAGTTGGTATTTTTGAAGTCAATTGATGCCTCTAGTGAAGTAAAAAATGCCAAGACATGGTGTAGTTTGTTGGATGAGAACGTGATGGAGGTGGAAGTCCATAATTTTATAGATATAATGACAAATAATGAATCTGCATATGTTGCAGCCAATAGACTAATACAAGTGAGGTACACTATATTGTTTTGGAGCTCTTATGCAACCCACTACCTTGACCTTCTCCTTGAGGATATAGGGAAATTAAGTTGGATGAAGAATGTGGTGAAAAATGAAAAAAATATTACCAAACACATCTACAATCACACATAGGTCCCAAATCTCATGAGATAGCACACTAATGGCAAAGATCTCATGCAAACAAGAGTCGCACACTTTGCCACTAATTTCCTCACCTTGCATAGTATAACAACTACATTACCCAACCTCAAATGCAAGTTTGTGAGCAAAAGGTGATTGGAGAGTCTTTACTACAAAAAGGCTGAAGCGAAAAGAGTCGTGAAGATAATTTTTTATGATTTAATTTGATTTTTTTAATTTTCTGTTCATTCCCTCTCTTAATTTAGGCGTTAGAATTGTTGGTTAGGGTTATGCCGTTGGTGGATGGGGATATAAACCTCATGGAGCATCTATATGTGGCTATGGATAAAGCCAAAGAAGCAAATCAACATTTGTATGGGTCAAATAGAAACAAATATGAACCCATATGGGGGCATTATTGATTGTAGATGGAAACAACTCCACAAACATATTCATGTTATTGTTTACTATTTGAACCCCAAGTTTTTCTTCTCCCCTTCATTTTATCATTTAGAGCAGATGCAAAGGTTATGCTTGGTCTCAATGCATGTATTAAGAAGTTGGTCTGCAATGACAACCATCAAGACCTCATACACAATGAGATACAAAGTTATAAGAGGCCGAAAGCAGCATTATTTTCTTCAGTTTTATGCATTCGTAGGAAAGCCACTTTGCAGACAAGTTAAAAAATACATACATGTTTAATTTTAGTTTAAAATTTATTTTAACTTCTAAGTTTGCTAAAATTCTTACAAAGTTATAAATGTTGTCCTTACAATTTGTGGTGGGAAGATTTTGGCGTCAAAACACCTAATCTTCAAAAGCTTGCATTTGCATTTTATCCCAACCTTGTAGTACTTCTTGTTATGAGTGCAACTAGAGTGTTTTTTAGGCGAATTACACAAAAAAGTTGTAAGATCCCTAGGATTTAGAAAATATTTTACCAGTTTCAGATCTCAAATTTAAGTCAAATCTTCACAACAGCAATAACTCAACAAAACAGTAACACTCAACTTGCTTGGAATTTCAAAAAAAGAAATTGATTTCAAACAGAAGTTTTGATTACAGAATTGATGCACAGCCAGTTATCAGATTTAGAAGGCTGTTGATAAGACCTGGAATTGGTACAAAGCTTACAATTTATTGTTGTAGGGTAGTTACATATGACTGAGTGTGTTTGACCTTTAACTTCCTCAATGACAAGTTCTGGTAGGATCTGCAGTTTGTTGAAGAGATGACAGTGAGCTAATGGGGCTCTGTCTTCAATGGCTGGATTCTACATTCAAACCCTGCCCAGCGTCCAGGAGTGTGAAACCCTCAGTTTTTGGTGCCCTTAATGCCTTCACTCTAGAGGCTTTTGTGTTGCAGTGCCCCTCAACAACTGGACTCTTCTATAAGGGTTAGGTCTGAAACACCACTCAGATCACTGCTATAGGTAATCTAGATTCTTAATGAAAATATGTCAAACCCTCCACTCTGTTGTTCAATGTAGGCCCTCAGACCTAGGGTAGCAGTGTGCCTCTTGAGACTGGTGTTTGGCTGCAATCCTCTGGCCAGACTGGTGGATGAGTATGGCAGTCGCTTGGTTTCCAAATGATATCCCTTGGCAGCCCTATGAAGTTCTGCCCAGCACTCCACCCTATGGTCCAACAGTGATTGGAAATGCTCAGATCGGTAAATGGATGACCTGTGGCTTGGTATAGTCTTGTTGCAATCCTTCCAAATTTGGCGGCCACCTGTAAAACAGACCTATTTTAGGTTAATACTGAAAGTAGGGTTGGAAAATGCAACTTTTGAATAGGAAAGTTGATCAGAACAAGTCAGGGATTTCATCCCAACCTGCTAGGGTAATTGAGGTTTTTGTCCCAGCTAACCAACTCAGGAATCTCTTCCAAATTTCCAATCAATTTTCCAAATAATGGCGCCCTGCTTACAAGAACAAAATATATAGTTGTTTGGATAAGGGCACTAGGGCCCAAAAGTTCACGCCTTATTTCAAAATTCAAATTTTACTTTATTTTTATTTTATTTATATTTTAATTTTTAAATATTTTTTAATTAATATGGTGTTAAAAAACACCTTTTATTAGTTGTTGGGCCGACCGAGCTAGGAAAGGGATATGACAAAAGTGCAAAAAGTTGACTCAAAAGCACTTGAATGACCTTGTTTTTGTGGCATGCAACTTTTGGTTGCATGAAAAGAAGATACAAGGGTAGGATTCACATCATGAACTTGATTTCAATGACTATCGATCCATATTCAAATTGGGTTGCTGAGGATGCAGATCCACTATTTACTAATGACGAGATTGTTGATTTAAACAAGGATGCAGCCCAATGGCAAGCAAATGTGTCAGCATATGAAGAGGCAGCAGACGAGTTTGGCAAGACATTAGAGACAGGTTCGCCACATGCACAGCTTGATCCTATGCCTAAGGCTCTCTATGAGGATATTACAGCTATATCATCCACTTCAACGACACCCATACAACAGCTGTAGACTTTTTTGAGCTTTACTTGTAGAAAAGATTTATGATTTGTAAATTTTGTTGATATTGAAACTTGAAGTTCATACATATTGAGACTTTGAACTCATATGTTGGTCTATGAAGTGTATTGAACTCTAACTTTGATCTATATATTAAAAAAAAAGTAAAACAGTAATATAGCCCGTAAATTTAGTAATATGCATGTTTTTAAATAATATTTTTTTAAATTAATGCATTTTTAATGTTTGATAATTTTTTAAGTTTTTCCTTGAGTTTTTGCCAAGTTCTAAGTTTTTTAAAAAATTGGGTCAACTCAGTAATTGTGGGGTCCAAGTTTTTAAACTATGACACTAACCATGGCAAGCTCCTCTTCCTTACATTCATATACCTCTCTGTTCTAACCATTATAACCACCTATTCCTTGCATCGATATGTTTAATTGCTCTGGCCATCACAAGCTGCTTTTGTTTGTACTAATATGGAGATTTGACTTAGCAAACTACATACGACATCAAATTTGACATCTTAGGAAGATAAACGCCAACTTGAGGTGAATCAACAGATTTTACAACGCCAAATGTGTATACGTTTCTACTAGTATGTAATGTCCCTTTTGAGGCAAGCATGAAGAAATAAAAAGAAAAAATAATATTTTATTATTTTGAATTTGGCGCTCAAGGGGAAGAAATAAAATAATATTTAAATTTGATTTTGGCACCTAAGTATTTTATTTATTTTTCTTTGAGGCTGGACGACCCTTTTTGGGGGTTAAAAATAAATGAATAAATAAATTAAATTAAATTAATTCATTAAATTCGAATTTTGAGGCCCACATTAGGTCGGCCAGATTGGAGAGAAAAAGGGAAGTTTGATATAAATACAAGTTCATTGTGGAGGCTTTTTATCATCGACTAATTCATATCTACTATTCTGATTTACTTTGGTGATTTCTCTAATGACGAAAACCCTTAGGAATTGAGGAGAAGTAGGACGAAACCATAGCTTCTTCAATGGAGGACTTCATGACAGAGGTTCGCTTGGGCTTCAATGGTGATTCTTGCTAGGATCACATTCAATTTTCTCCATCAGCATTTAGGCATCTAGTTGAAGGGGTGAACTGTGCAAGTTGGAGGATATTCTTCAGATTTCTAGGGTTGTAAACCCTATCAGCAGACCAGCAGGCCAGCGCACCTCTTTGGTAGGGTTTTAGAGTTGTTTCTTCATCAAATAGTTGCATGGCTGGAGCAATTTCGCCCAGCTAGGGTTAGAAAAGGAGGACATTTCATTGCATAAATTGGGGTTACTTCATATCAGCAGACTTCTATATGTTGCTGGGCATGTTTGGAGCCCATTGCATTATGTATTTGCATCATTAGTTAGATATGCTTTGTAGCAGCAGACTGGTCATTTGAATATCAGAAGTTTTGGCTTATGTTGGTGGATGTTTGGGTACTTTATCTTGTTGTTTTCATGCTTATTCATGATCAAACAAATCTGTTATACTTCTTGGTGTTGTTGAGATGAATAAATGTTGCTGCTAATGCATAAATAAACTCAGAAATTCACATCAGCAAACTAGGGCTTGAGCAGAAATATAAAAACCAGAAAATTAGGGCATCATTTTGTATTATAAAAATCAGAAAAATGCACAAATATTGTTTGGGATATTTCATAGTACAGCCAAAATATTGTTTGATATCTTCTTAACATGATTGAACAAATTCTAGATCATCCCTAGGAATCATAAATGTGAAACTTAAGTGAGTATACATAGTTAAATATTGCAATTGAATACTAATAAGGTCTTAATCTTGCTTATCCTAGACTATACTTGAAATTCTCCATTAAAAACCTCACTATGCTTACTATTGTTACTAGACTACCATACAAACACCTTGCCATCTATTACTGAATACAAAAACCTCACCGTACTATTGAATACTCATGAGGTTTTAAACCTTGATCCTCCTAGACTATACTTAAAATTCTCCATATAAAAACCTTGCCATGCTTACTATTATTACTAGGCTACCATACATTTATCTAGTTTAGTGGTTCTTCCTTCTAAGTGATAGAAGTAAGAGCACTGTAGACAACTAAAATGCATTCCTACATTTCTGTCATCATCACACCAAACCCATCCTGCTTATCCACTTCCAACGTAAATTAAATAAATACTATTTTTTTAATTAATCTATCTAATAATTCTTCTAATGTTAATTAAATAAATCCCAATTATTTCATTAATAATTATAACTTTTATTTCAACATTACTTAAATAAATTACACTTATTTATTTGATTAATTAACTAATTCAGCCCTTTTCTAAAGCTCCCACATCAATTGAATAAATCAAATTTGTTTAATTAAATCAATCATTTCCTATAATATTTATTTAATTCATCTAAAACTCCCATCATCATCAGTTGAATAAACAAATCAAGTTTAGTCAACTAATTAATCATTTGCACATTCCCCCACCACTTCATTTAAAATAAACAAAGTCAATCTTTCTCTAGGCTCCAAAAAGACCCTTTTTCAATCTTCACCGGCAATCAAAATTGAGAAAATCTCCACCCTCCATCTCTTTCCAATCTTTGCTCCAATCATGTGCACCAATCACAAGATCAAATCCTATCCATCCATCATCCTCATCCCAAATCTATAAATTGACCATTCCTCAAGCCATTTTCAAGGTTAGGAATTAGATACAAGGCAAGGTCATGATATTGGAATGAGCAACATCACCTCTCAACAATAATCAACCATCTTGAGCACATCACATGATCATTAAGGTTTCTTTAGGTGAGAATCTTGTTCCCTTTTCATCATTTGTTTACTTACCTTTGCTCAATCGAAGGTGTAACTAGGTATAGAATAGTTCTCTATTGTTTTGTTCTATATTTTGGTATGCTTAAGCTCAAAATATATTCAGGGACCTTCTGCCACTCTTCCAAGACAATGTATTTATTTAACTTTCTTTTGTACATACTTATCAGGTTGCCTCAAAGCATCTTCAATGTGCTTTAAGACAATAGTTGTCAAAAACTTCCTTCTATATTATGGTGGCTTTACATGTTTTCAATTGATATTTAACAAATTGTGGGCCCTAATTTAAAGAATTTCAAAAGTGGGAGATTTTTATATTATTGTATATTCTTCCTATTTCCCAAATCTCTCTAGGTTCTCCAAGAATCTTCAAGATTGGTAAATCTCACAACCTCTCTTACTTGCCTCAAAAATTTTGAATGCAATAACTTTGTAAATTGATATCAATCACCAGCAAAAACATTACATATATCACAAGGAGAAAAACAGAAATCATGTTCACCAAGTCTCAATTGTGCGCAAGGACTAGCTAAGATTTCAAGCCAAAAAATTAAACGCTTATTACACATCTTTTTTCTTATTGCAATTACTATGCTAAAAACAAATATAACATGCATCAGGAGAAAAATGGCAAATACCATGTTCTAGTTTTGAGTCCCAATTGTGTGTGATGTCTAATTAGACATTTGATCCAAAACACAACATCCTCGTTATACATTGGCTGACTTATCCCAGTTACTATGTTTATACAAACATTACATTCATAAGGGGGGTAAACAACAGTTATAATATTATCTTCCAAGTCTCAATTATGTACAACATCTATGCATGAATTTAGGCCAAATACTTTGCATGCGTATCACACAATTTATGTAATGTCCCCTTTTGGGATTGGCCTAAATCTTGCCCTAGAATCACAAGCTTAATATAGTTAGGGCTGTAGCTCACCACTTAGAGGCTTCAAACAAGATAAATCTCGGCCTTAGGACCACAATCTGCATAAATCATAAGATAATCTTCTATAAATGATTCGCTGCTTCTCTGCTCAGAATATACTTATATATTCTTCACTTAATTCCCTTATAGATAATCACTGACTAATATTCCAGAGATACTACTTATTTTCTGATGGTTCCATCATAAATATATCAACTCATATTACAAACCAGGTCCTTGTCTGCCAGCAGATCTCCTACCTTTATTTCCAATCGATCAATCACTGATTGTATTTCTGTTGCTGCCTTTTCTGGATGCAGATCCATATATATTTACCCTTTATATCTGTTCTAAAACTCAGAATCTATTATCTTAAACTTACTTAATATTTCTATTCCTCATTTTTCTTATCTCTAATCTGCTTCTCCTTTTTCTCGAATTTCTGTTCTTTCCAATCTGCCCTACTATCCTTATTCCTTTGTGTCAGATCCTTTCTTTCATCTTTTTCCCTTCTCTCATATTTCTGCTGTATATCTATTTCCCCATCTAAGTGTTCTACAATCATATATAAATCTATTATTCTGAAATTCAATTCTACAGCAAATATATTAATTTGCTATTCTGGAATTCATAAGACAATTATACTGACTGATAGATATACTTGGCTGGTTGACCTCCTCTTTTTCTCTCCTATTCGATGATCTATATTTGATATGTGTTTGCCATTTTTATATCTTACAATGAGAATAGACATGTCTTCACAATATTCCTTTGTTAAAGGGACGCATACCTTAAAGCATTCATTAACATTTTAACTAATCAACGTTTTCAACCCTTAATCATGATATATTCTTCTTTTCTCTTTAATCGCTGTTTTTTGTTAAGTCACTGTGTATTAATATTAATGGTTGCTAATTATAGACATCACTACATGAGATATGGGCATTATATATTTATTTAATAATAATTACACATAATATTTGTGTTTGATAATCAGCGCTATAATTATAATATTATCAATTATAATTATATTGAATTTTTTTTTTTGATTTGTAATTATATTGATATGTTTAGATTGCCTTATATTTATTTTTTTTATTAGGTCTTTATACATTTTATTAATATTTTTACTATCATATTATAATGATTATAATTGTAATAATATTTAAATTGCTGATATTTATATTTATCTTTTTGATACTTATATTGTTATTCATTTTATTTATTTATTTTATATATTTATTTGCATTTCAATGTTTGGTTGTTATTTTTATATTTGCGATTTCGGGGACATGACAATTTATAAGTTTATAACCCATCCTATTTACAATGCTAATCCAACCATTATATTTGTCAATGTAAAAACAATTGCTATCATATTCCACTCCAACTCTCAATTGTATGCAACATAAAGCTTAGCTCTTAATCCAAGCACCCACCATGCTTAGCGTACATTTCCTGGCTCATCAAGTTATTGGAATAATAGGAGGTTTGAAACCTAGGAGGTTGATGGTGTCAAGAGTGGCGAGCTGCAGCGCCATGCAGGCTAGGGTTTTCAGGCCCTAGTCACGGCTTTCTATCATCTCTATTTGTTGTTGGCGCTTGCAGGTGGGGTTTTTAGCATGTGGGTGGTGCATAGTGTGTTTGGGGTGATGTGGGAGCTGGATTTGGGGTTTTTGCAAGTGTATCTACATTTTTCTATGGGTTTTTGTGGCGAGGCAGCATTTGAAGGGTCTTGTGTGGGATCCTTTGGTTGAGTTTCTCCCCTCTTTTTAGCATATGGCCTTGGTTGGAGGCTCTGGTTACAAGCATAATATGCCTTTCCAAGAGGTTTCGACTAGAAATGACCCTTCCTCATCCATGCATGCAAGTGTTATCAATTTCTTGGGCAAATCCACGAGTGGGGAGGGCTCGGTAAAGAATGGTGGTCCCCAAATCCCAAAAGTGAATGGGTGCCTAGAGAGGGGCCAAGATCAATCAATTCTAGTGATTCAACCGGATTCAATTGCAAAGGATATCAATTACTTGATGAATCATGCTTTAATTTGCAAGTTTATGGGGATTTGAGTATCTCTCCCTTTCTTGGAATCTTGGGCACGATTGATGAATCATGCTTTAATTTGCAAGTTTATTGGGATTCAAGTATCTCTCCCTTTCTTGGAATCTTGGGCTCGACAGACATGGAACCCTAAGGGCGAGATGGACGTCATGTTAGCAGTTAATAACTATTTTATAGCGGTTTTTAATTGCTTGGTTGATCGTAATAAAGCCTTTGAGGGGGGCCCTATTTCTATAATCAAGTAGACCTATTTTTAAAGCCATGTCATGATAGCTTTAATCCAACGAAGGAACTCCCGTCACGTGTTACTATTTAAATGAGACTCCCTTGGTTCCCTTTCTAGAGGAATGATATTCTACATATGATCACTTTATTGTTGGGCAAGCCAATTGGTCCATGACAACAAACATTGATTAAAAAGATAATTTCTTATGCTCGTATATGCATTGAAATTGATTTAAATAATCCTTTGCCAAACTCTTCAAAAAATTTCCTTGGATCTACATCATGGATTCAATAGCTAGACTACAAAGCTCTCCCATTCCAATGTCGGATTTGCCATGAATATGGTCACTTGCAGAGGAGGTGTCCTAGGATTAGCCAAGCAAGACCCCTTACAATTAGCCTCCTCATCAATCACCTAAGTTGGACAAAGGAAACGCTCACATTTCAGGGGAGGAATCAGATAAGGATGGTTTTATTCCAATCAAGCCTCACAATAAGGGTAAAGGGCAAAAAAGAACTCCTAAAGATAGACAGGATAATGAGCTTTCTAACCATTTTGATGTGTTGGATGATTTGGACCAACAAGAGGTGAATCTAGGTGAGATGCACCTTGGAGGTGGTAATTTTGAGGTGGATCAAGAGGTAACTAGGAAGGTTGATAATCAAGACTCTCTACAAGGTGGGCTTCTGAATGCACAAATGGATATTAACCTTGATCCTAGGAATTCATGTGCTCTGGTGTCAACTAAAAATAATGAGAGATCTAATGAATTGGCCTTTGCTATGCTTGCTCCTCCATTGGAGAAGGCAAATCTGGATTCAGGGAAAGGAAGTAGAACACCGCCCACTTTAGAGCTTCAACAAAATAACGTCAAGTAGGGCATTCAAAAAAACATCTCAAGG